>JAMKCH010004054.1:0-62013 GCA_023653785.1 Ophioderma brevispina
CTAGGGTGGTGTCAAATGAAATAGTGGGAAGTAAAACTAGTTAAGAAATTGGAGTTTATCTGGTTGCACAACTTTTTTGGGGACACCCTGGACTCGCACAGTTGCACTATGGTATGCTGCTTTTTGTCTTACAATTAAGCGCGAAAGCAGGCGAGACTTGTGGTTCGAGAACCGCCTTGTTAAAAAAAAGTGCCCTCTATCATTGAAAACTGTGACTGACAATTTGACATGAAGCTGAAAACAACTCATTATGAGTATATTATCAAGGTCCACATTTGAAATCACACTCAACATATTTTCTGAAGCACAGTATACATGACTATATTCTTTATAGGTTTTTTTATCATTTTGGCCGCCATTTTGAAAATATGCCCTCAATTGATGAAACCATCATTGAGAATTTGATATTAGGTTGAAAACAATAAAATCAATAAGGTCCACATTGAAAACCAGACTTAATACATTTTTCTGAAGCACTTTATACACCACTATTTTTATTTTTATTGCTTTTTTTTACCATTTTGGCAGCCATTTTGAAAAAGCGCCCTCAATCGATGAAAAGTGTCACTGAGAATTAGACAAATTGAAATCAATTCCTTATGGGTTCAATAACAAGGTCCATGTAAAATATCAGACTTGGCAAAACTTCTGAAGTAGTTGACGTGTGCCCCCTGACTATGGGCTGAATTGTTCTTTTTTTAAAGAATCTGCTCACACCACTGCACAGTGGGCCAGTTTGGGTTGAAAGTGCGCCAAAATTAAATAACTGTTGAAAAACACAAGGCAACATGGATACCTTTTCTATATAGGGGTTTGTGGACCCGTAGAATTCAATGGACGCATTTCAAAATTGTATGACGTCATCAAAATACTGTTTTTGTGGGCCGCCAGCTATAGCTGGCAGGACCACTTAGCAATCTGTTGTGCGTGTGTATGTGTGGATGTATGTAGGTGTGTGTGTATGTGTATTGAACTTCAATTGGAACTAAACTTCTGTCATAGGTGCACAATGGGATCCCTCATATGTTAATGAGGTCAAAGGTCATGTTGAAAGGTCAAAGGTCGTGTGAGGTCAAGTTGAAAAATGGGCTAAAATGTAAAATAGACCTAAATTGAAAACTTGAAGTTCAATTGGAACCAAACTTGTGTCATAGGTGCACCATGTGATCACTCATATGTTGATGAGGTCTAAGGTCATGTGCCAGGGTCAGAGGTCATGGGGCGGCCCACACCTTATATTCTTTGAATATAGCAAGCGCGAAAGCCGAGAACCGCGAAATTCTAGTTTGATTGGTTGGTTCAAATATCCATTCAAAAACACAGGTAGATTCATTTCAGATTTACTATTTCAAGATATAAGGGGTTTGTGCACCTGTAAAATTCAATGGACGCATTTCAAAATTGTATGACGTCATGAAAATACTGTTTTTTGATTGGTTGGTTCAAATATCCATTGGAAAACACAGGTAGATTCATTTCAGATTTACTATTCCAAGGTATAAGGGGTTTGTGGACCCGTAGAATTCAATGGACGCATTTCAAAATTGTATGACGTCATCAAAATACTGTTTTTTGATTGGTTGGTTCAAACATCCAGTGAAAAACACAGGTAGATTCATTTCAGATTTACTATTTCAAGGTATAAGGGGTTTTGGGATCCGTAGAATTGAACAAAAGCATTTTCAATTTTGTATGACGTCATCTAAATACTGTTTTCTGATTGGTGGGTTCAAATATCATTGGAAAACTAAACTAAATTAGAATGTTGTTGCGATGCACCTGCTGCTACCAAGGAATGTTGCTGCAATGTTCCTGCTGCTAAATTGGAATGTTGTTGGGATGTTGCTGCTGAGGTAGAGGGGGAGTTTTTGTTCACCATCTTGGCAAATAAACTCGCTACTTCATTGGTGTGCAGAAATGTCTTCACAATACGCTTACTTTTGAGCCATCTCGATCTTATTTTATAAGCAAAATCCTTCACCGTTTTGACGGTCTGTTGATGAAGTTCCTGGGAAATATCCTACTTATCAATACCATGGTATTCATATAAAAAGTCTATGCATTTCTGGCACGACAGTTCAATATTACTTATTATATTGGAAGCATGCAAAATTTCAAACAGTTGCCGTCTTGATATTGCTGCCATTATCGGTGTCCGGCTTTACAGAAAGATGCTTATTATTATGATCAAAATAGAAGCTGTAGATTCCCAAGGAAGACAGGTAGTTTACAGTTCAAAAAAACCTGACTATCCCCTTTAAATCAGATAACAATCAGCTGTTGTGAAATGGAAGGAACTTTTGAACTAACGACTGACTCGATTTGATACGTGTATCTTGTCTATAGCTATTTACGTAGGTGCATGCGGTTAATTGAGACCGAAATATGCTGTACTCAAATAGTGTATGGGCGTGGGAAAGTCGGCTATAACTCAAAAAGCTGCGCAAAGCTGCACCCAAATCTGGTATTAACGTTTACGTTAGATCATAGGGGATATGCCAGTGTAGAAATTAAGGGGGAAATCCACGGAAATCTTTGTTTCTGTCCTCGTTTTGTTAAAACTTGTTTTTTGGGTATTTTTTAATACTTCTGCCAATAATTTCTTACAGAAATCAAACTCTGATATGCTTTAATTTTCACAGCATTATTATATAGATAATGGGTAAGTATCATCTGCATTTGCAAGCGGATTCCTTTTTTATAAGTATTGCTATCACGTTTGAAACAATTAAAGTCATTTACAACGTTTTACCTTCAAAAACGCTCTATTTTTAACTTTTCTAAACCAAAAAACACCATTCAAAATTATCCCAATTTAAAATATTGTCAAAATGTGTTCGTTAGGGTGTTATCTTCCCCAAACACACATGAAAAATTGAAAAAGTCATATTCGCCAAAAATGACTTTTGGCGCACTTTGAATTCATCCTTTTAATTCAAACACAAACTGACATATTTCAAAACCTTACATTTTGGCCTTTAAAGTTGCATGTTCCGATCGTCTCCTGAAATTTAAGCCCTCAAATCTATTTCATTCCCAAGATATAAACAAAAAATCAACATTTTAATGGTTAACCATCATTATTAGCACAGTATTGAATAGGGCTTTGCAATATGCATTATTGCTTCTACCATAAAAAACGCAAGTTTGTTTCCCACGGTATTGATGGGGCATATGTGCAAGTGCCAGGCTCTCATATCAAGTAGAGAACACAATAGACATAAATCGGAACAAGCACCTTTAAACCCATACAAAATGTTTGTTATATGTGTACAGGATACTACATAATCCTCTTGTACATGATTTCAGAATGTCATGAACATCTCTAACACTATTGTCACGCCCGATAATGGAAAGTTTAATGAATCGTAAATGAGGGAATTGATTTTGCAGACTACAAATGGAAAACAAATTAATAGTCGGCGTGTGTGTGCCATAGAAAATGTGGTGCAATTACTTTAAAGGTGAGTGACCCGATCGTGATCCAAGTTTTCATATGTGTTTTATCCTTCACTGGAAGCATATCACCAGAAAACAGATATCGCTCCACGTTTGGGTGACGGTAGGTAGTACCGGTACTTCCGGTAAAATAACAAATCATGTGTGGATATTTTGCAGTCCTTTGGGGACCGGGTTTCCATGGAGGGTGGTATATTATAATGAAAATTAAAGAGTATAGCTTGACCATTGCTGAGATTATCACAAAATTTTGAAATTCGATTCTGTGTAGAAACTAGGCCCTCGACTTCCGGCCCTGGTCGAAAGCGGCTATGAGGCGTACACGTCGGCTCAAAATAGTGGTGGTGCTGTTCATATGCTTTTTCTTAAAATCTATACTAGAATTACATCAAAAATTGCAAATTCTTTGAAAGTTTCAGTTGTGCTCTATAGAGAAATAGATTCAAAACATTCAAAATATTGTCACGCGGGGGTGCAAATCAGCGGGCGCGATGCGGTATTTTTACGTGTATTTCAATGGAGCGTTTATTTAGTGGTGTGTGCCCTTTCCCTAATGCCTCATTGGTATGCTCAACAAGAGCTGTTATCTAAGAGGGTAACACATGTAATGTGCAGTAAGGTTTAGGTGCCCTTTTTGCATGGCCAGTAAAATCACTGAGAAAGTAAACTATTTTTATTTAAACATAACAAAATAGTTTTATTTTTACTCAAATATTCTGACTACATCTTTTCACATTAATACAATTTTGCCAACAATCATCATTTGTTGAGAACAGCAATTTTTGCCACAATTGCAATTACGCGGTGCCCCTACCCCTTCTTAGGACAGCGTGCCTTTGTATTCTTTAATAGGGAATTTTACTCCTTGGGAGAGTGATCACTGAAAGTACTCAATAGGAATGAATTTTATCCTTGTGCATTAAAGGGATTAGCAGCAATTTGCTAATCAGAAACATCGAAAAAATCATAAAAATTCATATTTTTATATTTTTGTTACTGGCAGGATATGCAAAATAACTGCAAGTGGTTGCTTAAATCTGTGTAATAAGACAAGGCAGTACTTTTGATATGATTCTGTAATTTATAGACGGGTGTATCAAAATTCGGACATGCGCTCGATGTATATCACAGATTTTCAACGTGATATTGTGACCATGATCAATAAATATATATCTTACCTTGGCGTTAAACAATAGAACACCTGTAAACATAATGTCAAAACACTCAAAAAATCTTCATTCTTTTAAACTTAATTATAAAAGTCACTCATAATCCAAACTATAACAAAATAAGAAATGAGTCTGGAACTTGACAGGCCATGATTAGGCTTATTCTCCAGTACTCTTCACATTTACACTCAGGTATATATACATTACATTATTTACTATGTATGTGATAGGTTATATTTGATGATGATTGGGGAAGAAATACGTTTATGTTCTGTTACGTTTGACCTCAACACCAAACATATGATTTGGGTGTATTTGGTATGGTGTAAAAACCACAATCAGCTGTTTAGTGCAGATTTGCAGATTGCCGCCGCTTGTATTTCTATTTGCGGGAGCCGGGTAATTTGACAATTATCCTCAAATACTTCATTTTTTTCATATTTGTTGTTTGTTTCAATAGTAAAGCAGTTATATGGAATTGTACCACACTTATACCGTGATTTAAGTTAAAAACTGCATTTCCCAATTTTTTCGATTCTCTCGCATATCGCTGTTAATCCTTTAAGAAGAGGTGTCTCCTTACATTTCATAGCTTCCAAAAACAACAGCCCAAATTAGATTGGATGAATCTATTAACACAAACAATTAAAATTATTAGTGGGATGATAATAATTTCCAGTCAACCATGCAGGAAGAGTTACATGAAAACCTGTGTGATAGCTCTCAAACAGCTGATGTGTAATTGATTGGCCGAGAATTCCACTACTAGATACCATGAATACCACGCTAATAGTACACTCAGTCAATTGAACTAGATGTGAGCTGATAAAGAGCATGTCCCTTTACCGGGTACCTGGGAGTCACATACAATATAAAAATGTGTGCAGATTCATACAAAATGAGGTAACAAAGCTAACTTTAAAAAAAAGGTTGTAAAGTTCATTTGATGCAGGAAAACAATCATGAAAAAAAAGGTGCTTCTTCCAAAAGGAACCAGTATATACCTTATTTTCGCTTGCGATGAATATATCAGGTTAACCAATATCAATTAAAGCAGCAATGGCACATTTTCAAAAAAAAAATATGAAATTCCTTCAATTTGCTGTCAATTGATGATAGTCTTTAGACTATGGATAAATACAGATATTTCTTACACACAAAAATAACATAGCACAAACCATACTTAATAAGAAGCTAAAGACATCCAGTAATTTGCAGGCCAAATTTTGAGTTTATCATGACTTTATTCAACAAATGTGTCTACTACATTGCAGGCTTGAACTCATTGATATTAAAACTATACAGACTGGTCAGTGGTCAAACAGGGTGGATGCTGTGGGAATCAACTCTAATGTGTGTTACCTTGTGTTTAATGCCATGATCTGCTGCCTGCTTAATAAAATCACTCCGGAGTGATTTTATTCTGAATAAAATCACTCCGGAGAGATTTTATTATAAATCATTGTTTACCGCTAAGGCCAAAAAAAAAAATTGTTTGATTGTCCTCATCCGACCGACCCTAATTTTGAAAATCAGGAAAAAGTTTTTTCCTTTTACTGTGCAAAAGAATACCGACCCTAATTTTGAAAAATTCCTAAAACGTTTTTTTTTTTCTCAATTTTAAACCCTTTACTGAAATGTAAAAAGATGATGTTTAAACAGTTTCTTAGCATGTTAGTTGGGTTTCATAATGTACAAAGATGCATTTTTGAGTAAGAATCAACTTGATTTTTAGTGTTTGATTAACTTATTAATACAAACAAACATGTTTCCATACAGTTCGCTATTGACATTAAAAAAAGAAAAAGAAAATTTTTTTCCAAACAACCGACCCAACTCAAAAAAGTCATCTATGGACAATCAAACATTTTTATTTTTTTTTGCCTAAGGGTGCTGCTTTGGGCTTAGGCAAAAAATAGTTTGTCTCAGCTTCCCTCGTTGCACGATAAGTGTTTGAGGTTATCTTTTGTCATTAAGAAATGGGGTGTCCAAGAGAAAAGTTGCAAAACCCTGTGTTAGTGATTTTGTCTATAGTATACACTGTCAGATATTTCAAAATTGTTAGCCATAAGGGACATACAGAGGTAGTAAGATGCATATTTTTTGTGTAGTTACAAGCCAGGATAAAATAAGTTTGGGTAGGAAATTGGCAGCATTAAGATGGAATTAAAAAATGTTTCAGATTTATTCTGTGAGAGGGAACACCTGCAAAAGGTTCTGTAGATAGGTTTACAACATACATGTAACTTAAAGGTGCAACGAGAGATTTCACATATCAGGTTGTCCCTTAAAAAATCGAAAGTACTGATTTTTGCCCTGATGTAAAGCTTTCCATCAAAAACATCCCCATCTGAAACGATTAAGCTGAGAAATGTTTCTTTGGTACAAAAATTGTGAAATTTCTAATTTCGTATAGGAGCAAATACAAAATTCAGCCTATGTTTTATATTGAAATATAAGCAAATCAGAATCACCTTTTTTCCTCTCTTTTAAAGCATTTCTGTAGCCAAATACAAGGAAAGAAATCTATTTTATGTCTTGTCGATATGAAATTACTGTTATGACACAATATATGGGTACCTCAAAAATCTCTCGTTGCACCTTAAAAGGGACATTTTGTGATAAAGAGCTTCATTCACAATTTGACTAAAAAAGTTGGGATATTTATATCATCTGCACCACTGGCCCTTGTTACGTATAACTAAAAAGTTGGGATATTTATATCATCTGAACCATTGGCCCAAGTTACGCCTGATCTTGCATGCAGATTTGAGTTCTTTTGCAAGAAATTAGAAATATTGAAATTTTTGTCTGAATGGACAGAAATTAAAGGGGGATGGCCCGATTTAAGGATATGAAGTTTTCATCTTAATAGATTGACCTTCACTCCAAAGCCCCATCTGTAAAGTTTCGCGCCAATATTTCAATCCGTTTTGATGCGAGAGTTAAAAACATGATTTTGTAAGCCCCATAGAGTTCTGTGTAAAATTAATATTGGTCGACCAAAATGGGGCACATTTTCGCTCATATCTTCCAAACCAAACATCCTTTTACTCTAAGATTTCACAGGGTAAAATGCGGAAATAGTACTTTCTTTCTTCTGATACAAATATGTTGACCACGTCCGGTAAAATCTGCGGGTCTGGGGACGAGGCTAATTGCGATCGGGCCATGGACCTTAACCGTGGCCTGGGGACAGTGTTAAAAATTTTTCAAACAACCAAAAAGCTTATTGGAAATTCCTTTTAAATTGAAATTGGAAATATTTTTTTTTTTAAAAAAAGTGTGGTTTTCTACCAATGAACTATTAGAACTGTTAAAATCACAAATGCACCTTTTAAAACAGTTCGGATTCTATCAGTGAACCTTTATCAAAATATCATCAGGTTTTGAATTATATTATTAAATTTTGGCATCTTGAATATAAGATGGAACATGGCCTTTGAAGCTAGTAACATTGCACTAGAGCCAATTCTGTTGTAATCCATCCAAAAGTAAACCGTACATGATACTTATATAGTTTTTTCGCCTCTTTCATCCCCACAACCTATAGCATTAAAGCGTAGAAGTTGGTAAAGTACAAAGCGAAATTTCCAACTTATACGGAACATGGTTTAGTAGCTTGTTCGAGCAGCTGCTAATGTTTGAATGGCATTAAGAACTTTATGATGTCAAGTGCAATTATGTTGAGATCAAGGTTTGAGCTACAAAAACAGACTGAATAACTGAGAAAACCTCCTTTATTTGGGGTCTGCTTCAGTTGTATGTTACAAGAGAATATATCATTAGCTTCCCACAATGCATTCTTCCATTACAAGTTTTTGTACATGTACTGATGTGAATCATTAAAGATGAAACGTTCTTATAATGCAATTTGTATCATACTGTTAATTAGACATGATCATACTGGTAGTTAGCCAAAATCCCTCCATTGAAATTAAACCTACTTAGTGTCGCCAGGTAGACAAGGATTATATATTATTAATCTTTCCCTGGATATTGCCAGCGCAACGGATAGTTTTTAAAAAAAAAAAAAAAAAAAAAAAAAAACCATGTGCGCTTTGCCGGATTCGACCCGGCGGCGACCTATTGTCGTATTACATGCACGACGCTCTAAACCAACGGTAGCTATCAAGCAGGGTTGGTATAAGAGCAATAAATATCATCTATAGTGTTAGTTTCGAAGGTGTCCTTTCGCTTCCTACAAGGCGGATAGCACAGACCTGTAAATTTAACATATACGATTATATTGTTTTGAAATTTAAACTACCTAGTTCTCCAGTTCTCTACAAGATAGTATATATTTATTAATCTTTCCTGAGATTGGCCAGCGCAGATAGTGTTGAAAAAAAAAACCCATGTGGCGCTTGGCCGGATTCGAACCGGCTGACCTTCGTATTACATGCACGACCCTCTAGAACCAACTGAGCTATCAAGCAGGGTTGGTAGAAGATCGATAGATATCATCTAAGGTCGGTGGTTCGAAAGTGTCCTTCGCTTTCCTAGCGGATCGCATCAGAACTGTCAATTTAACATATACGATTTAATTGTTTTGAAATATTTTTTTCAACACTATCGTGCGCGGGCAATCTCCAGGAAAGATTAAAAATAATATACATCCTTGTCTACCTGGAACCTAGTAGTTTAAATTATTCAAACAAATATAATCGTATATGTTAAATTTTGACAGTTCTGATGCTATCCGCTAGGAAAGCGAAGGACACCTTTCGAACCTAACACCTATAATGATAATCTAATCGCTCTATACAACCCTGCTTGATAGCTCAGTTGGTTAGAGCGTCGGTGTCATGTAATACGAAGGTCCCCCGTTCGATACGGCCGAAGCCACCTGTTTTTTTTTTTTTTTTTTTCTTTCACACTATCGTGCGCTGGCAATCTCCAGTGAAAGATTAATGAATAGAACAAATCCTCCATTGGAGCATGCATTTGGGAAGCGACTAATCTTCTCTTGTATTTACTGTCATTTATTACAGCTGCAGCTAATGTTATATAATACATCGGAGACAGAATTACCCTAGAGCCCGATTAATTGTGCTACAATGTAATTTGGTCAGAGTGCCATGGGTTGGACAACTGATTTGTCACTGATCAATACCATTTGAGAGCATAATAGTTAGCTTGTCAGTTATGGTACCTAAATTCATGTCTCATTTTGTCTCACCTGAATTTTGTTCAAGAAGAGACATGCAAGTACTATTGGACAGTTTGGACTGCAAATTGTCGACAAACCCCTCCCCTCGGTACACAAAACGCACCACTTTCTATTGAAAGATAGTAATAATATTTTAAAAAAAATGATTGTTGTGGTCAAAAAACTTTGGTGGCAGGGGTGTTTTTTGGTCAAAAATCACATTTTTTTGAGCTAAAACTCAAGAAAATCAAATTTATTAATTTCTTAGCAAAACAATTTTAATATCATGATGCAATCTATCAATCTCTGACATTTATATTTAATTTCGTGTTTTAACAATATATAAATGGTCTCGAATTTAGCCCCCGCGAGGGGACGTCACTTTTTTTCCTAAAAAAAGCATCTTTTAACCAAATGTCACCACATGAGTATTACCTGAAACCCTTTATGCAATGAATAAACCTATATCAATAACAAAAAAGGATACCATAAAAAAAGGTTGTAATTTTCACTTTAAAAAAATATCCAAAATAATTTTCGCTAATTTGCAATCCCAAAATGCATTTACTCGGCCTAAAAATCCATACACCTGCACAACCAACTATATTCAACCACACACCATCATTTTCTTAAATCTCATAATTTATCCTTCAAATAAAGGTGGTTGTGTTGTGTTGTACTGATCGCGGGGGAACTTCTAAACTAGGAGTCACTTTTCAAAGCTCAGCCGCTCGGTTTACATTTCTATACTTGTTTAAAGATACAGGAGATTTCCTGTAACTTTAAAGTATGTGATCATGTTGGTTAATGTTTTTTTTAATTATCTGGAGTTTTCTATGGGTTATAGTCATGAAACTTATTGACTGCTAGGAGGAAGAGGTCCTTGATCTAATTAGATTTTGAGGGCAAAATATGATATTTTAAAAGTAGCGGGATTTGCATAATTTATTGAAAAGAAAGTTTTGAGCTGATTCTGAGTGGATGGGACTTCATCATATTAGACAGCCTTTATAGTAATGCTTCCTTTCCACATAATTTTTATTTTTGCAAAAAAAAAAAAGAACATCACTTATATGATTTAAGTAGATGAAAGGTTGGTCCACATAGGCAGCTTAGCTATAGATTCCATGTACAGACACACTGGTGACATTCCAATTCGATGAGCTGATTTGGCATAATTCATGCAAAGAAGTGTCTTAGAACTGCTTTGTGAATTAAAGGTGCAACAGAGTTCAAATAACAAGTGTCCTTAAGACACTATAAGTGATTCACCCGAAAGATTCAAATACTTGAAATTTGCAAAAATAGCATAATTGAAGGACAAGTCAGAAATTCTCATAAGGTATTTTTGCAATGAAAACGACAAAAAGAACACAAACACAGTGCTCTAAGATATGAATCTCCATTCCTCAAGGTGTATTACGTGTCCAAACTGATAGGAATGACTAAAATGGTAGTTTTGTAGTATTAGGTTGCTTTCAGTCTTAGCAAACTTGTTATATGTTTAGATACCTATAACGTGTTACAGAAGTGCAACAAATCTGATTTTTGATGATTTTTTCTGATTAGCAAATCATGATAGTGCCTTTAAAATTGTGTCAAGCTTTCTTCTATTAAAATATCCCCATCTGAAAGATTAAGCTGCGAACGTTTTCTTTGGTAACAAAATTTTTGAAATTTCTAATTTTCCTATAGGATCAAATACAAAATTCCAGCCTAGTTTCTATTGCAATTTCACTTATACAAATCCTCCTAATGTTTCCATTTTTAGTTATTTCTGTAACCAATAAAATGTAGGGAATCTATTTAGTGTCTAACCATATGAAGTCACTACATATCACAAAATATGGTGACTTGAATCTCTCATTGTGCACCTTTAAAAATCATAAGCAAACATGCCCCACATCGGTTCCTCCTCAGCCAATCATGTTTTTCTGCCCACAATGATTTGAGAAAATGAAGGACAGAGAATTGGTCACCAATTTGGTGAGTCAATCTGTCTCTGACTTCTGTGCTCTATTTTTGTCAGCAAATATATTTGCACATCAAAGAAAGAAGCCTTCCCAATGAAAGTATAACATTTGGTGTCCTCAACTCCCC
Organism: Ophioderma brevispina; assembly: GCA_023653785.1. Classification (NCBI taxonomy): domain Eukaryota; kingdom Metazoa; phylum Echinodermata; class Ophiuroidea; order Amphilepidida; family Ophiodermatidae; genus Ophioderma; species Ophioderma brevispina. Next base: position 11,881 of record JAMKCH010004054.1, read on the forward strand.
TTTTTTGTATATTGTTATAGAACTTGTTATGTTCTCCAAAGTAGAAAAACACTTCAAACTTACATGCCCCGTACTAGTTGGCTGCATTACAATTAAAATTTAGTGCATAAAGAGGTGGATCCGTGATTTTGGGCCACACTCCTAGAACAAATGCTACTAACGGTAGAACCCCTTTTTGTCCTCTACATGGAACCCTCGAGAATGGACCCTAAAAGCAGTTTTAAAAATCTGAGAATCAAAAAAGGTTCCTAACAGAACCGTAAAAGGCCGCTAATACCACAGTTAAGAACTCTTTGGATCAATGAAGAACCTTATGGGTTCCATATTGATGACGTTTAGAACCTCTTAGGCACTTTTTTTCAGAGTTCCGGACCCCATAAAAAAAAAAACCAAAGGCACTCAATCCCAAGAATACTATCAGTATAACATTTTATAATTCAGTAATCCAATTTTTAGGACATTCATCCGAGGATCGAAATTGTTTGAATATTTTGTCCAACAGTGAAAATCTTGAAATGGTGTGCAAAAATACATATATCTGGGATATAATTTTCCTATTTTGTGAAAGGTTTCATAAAGTGTGAGTTTTGCATGCGCGCTTTCATTATGGGCGCACCAAACACATGCAGCGGACTGTAAGACACTATTTTCAGTATTAATAAAAATACAAAGAATAAAAAAAGTACCGTATGTCCGTAAATTTTCCAAAAGGGCATTTATCATAGGTCATCTGTTTTAGTTTTATTTCCACGTGCAAACTGTAGCCACACCGCCGTGCTTCAGCCCAGAAGTGATCATGTTTGAACACTCCTCAACAACATACAACATTAGTATCAATTCCTTATGAGTTTCATACTCCCTTCCAATTTCTGTAATTCATCTTCTAAAAAAAGAACATAAATAATGCTAAAGATACTTGGAACATCTAAAAAACATCTAAAAAATCATTCTGCTTTGAATTAGAGTCTTGATAGAGCTGCATATGTTTAGCGTAGCTTAAATGAAGCCATTTTGAATTGTGTCTTTATTCTTTGAGGTTTCCCAAGACAGATTTAAAAACATACAAATGATTCTCACTGCTATGATTTCCACTTTGTCAAAAAGACTTGCCATATAACTCCCATTTTGAAAGAACTTCATGGTGGCTTCCAAGTTCATTAACAGAATTGTTTTTAAGTATTATCTCTATTACTAATTGTGTATAAAATATGTGAACAACAGTGCTCCAATATTTTTCGAATTACTTCAGAGACATTCCAACCTTCGTTAAACGTTCTATTAACATGCTTCTTCTGAAGGAATCCATAGCCATAGGATGTGAGGGTGATAGTCAATTGCCATTGCTGCCGCCCACTCTTGTGAATGAACTGCCATCTGAGCTCAAAACGCTCAGGTATTAACCTTTAAATAAACTTACATTTTTTTTTAATTTTTTAGGTTTTTTCTTTTTTTAATATATAATGTTAATTACTGCTTGTTTGTGCTTTGTTGTTTTGTTTTGATATTGTTGTTTTATATTTTTGCTTCAATGTGGCCTGAGCACCCAAAAGGGTGGATATGTGCACTTTCCAGTCACTTTTATTGTCCCCGCCGAACGAGTTCGGAACGGGGAACTATGAAATGAAGCACGTCCGTTTCGTCCGTCCGTCCGTCCGTCCATTCTCCGTGATAAAAATGTTAACCCACTTTGTATACATTTATCTGGAGTTCCGTAGGGCGACAAAGATGTAACTTGGTGGAAGAAGCGGGTTGATGAGTCCTCGACTTGATTAGATTTTGGGCGTAAAAATGCAATTAAGTATCTAATTTGCAATTTTTATGAAAATTTTCCTCAAGGCCTTTTTCACAAGGTTCTTATCTGATGTTCCGTAAGGCATATAAGGATGTATCTTGGTGGAAGGACGCGGCTGAAGATTTCTCGACCTGGGGTGGTCGGAGGTGGTAGTGTGGTTGGCAAGTTGGTGTTGCGTGTGTTGGGTGAGGGGATGGAGTGTTGCGGGGGGGGTTGGGCGGGTTGGGGGTTGGGGGGTGAGGAGGGGAGAATATTTTGGGTGGTTTGAGTGGGTGTTGCGGTCTTTTGTAATGGTATGTTCTTGTGGGGTGGTTGGGGAGGGGAGTGGCGTTTTGCAGTGTGTTGCAGGAAGGGGGAGGCGTGTTAATGGGGTATTGGGTGGGTGTGGGTGTTGCGGGGGATTGGGTTTTGGGTGGGGTTGTTGCGGGTTGGGGGTCTTTGCCTCGGGGTGGGGGTGTTGCGGGTTTGGGTGTTTGCAGGGTGCGGTATGTAGAGTGTTGGGGAGTTTTTGGTGTTGGGGAGGGGGGTGGGTGATGCAGGTGTTAGGGATGGGTTGCATTTTGTGGTGTTTTTGGGAGGGGGGGCGGTGTTGCGGCATGTTTGGGGAGGGGGTGGAGTGTTGTAGTGCTTTTATCTCTGTTAGTGTCAGCGACATTCGGCGGGGACTTTTTTTTTCAAAAAACTAAAAAATTAAAAAAAAAATTGTTTCTTATTAATTAATGATTAAGTGGCATTGGCACATTTCCCCCAAAATATGAATTCTTCAATTGCTCTCAAATGATGTGTTTTGGATCTTGGATGAATACAGATACATTTTACACATAAATATCACCTGTAAAACATATTGGACCCTCTTAATGATAGGTTTAGATGCATCCGTAATTTTAGCCTCGTTTTTGTGATCTGCTGTAAGGGAACTCACAAAGTGTTTATACAGAACTATCACAGACTAGCTCAGACTCATTACTCATTGGTATTACAACCACAATCACATACGGTCAAAACCGGGTGGATCCCGAGGGAATTCCTCACTCTGGCATCCTGTTTTTGTGTTTACCACTCTATGATCTGGACTACGAATAAAACTAATCCAGAGTGGTTTTATTATAAAAATCATTCATTTACACCTAATGGCACGGATTTGGGAATAATCATTTCAGGTTAGATCAAATATTGCTTTACACCATGCAAAAAATATCCTTTTGAAAAATCTTCATGACTTCACCATTTTCCACTGTGCTTGTATCTCTTAAATGCAGATGTTTTTATACACATTATATTGTAAATCTCTCAGTAGGTAAAGTTGGGCAACCCTTGGTAAGTATGTCAGATGTGATAAACCTGCCATTGCATATGGCCTTATCTCATCTGTCCAAATTGGCACGTCATAAATTTTGTAAGATCAGCTTGGGATAAGAGACCAGGAGATACTGCTTTTTACTCTAATGGCTATATGTCTGCAGATTTGTTAGATGTCAGATGTAGTAAGCTTATCCTAAGATCCCTCAAAAATGCAGTAATAATAATAGGTTTTGCGAGTAAATCTATGAGGATAGTTGCATTGAAATTGTTTCCACTTAAGGATAGCCTGTCTACTCTGATTTTTGGTTGCCCATTCTCAATACTTAGGCAGATATTCATGCATTGCATAAATCATTGCAAGTGAAAAATATTGTGGGTTTTTTACTCCAAAACCATTTGGCCCAAATCTGACACAAGGACCTGGAGGGACTTTTTATCAGGCCCATATGCAGCGAGTTTGTGTGGGGAGGGGGTCCACAAAAGGGGCAAAGTCACTTTTGCTGAATTTTGTAATTAAAAGCGTCCAAATGTAGAGAAAGTTGGACAAGAAAGTCCACTTTTGGTGATGAGATATTCCAAAAGTCCCAAAAGATCATGTTAGTGGGTTAGGTCCACTTTTACCAAAAAAGTTCTGCACCCCCAAAAATTAAATCCTGTGTATGGACCTGATTGTTACAACAGTAATTCAATTATAACACTACACACACAGAGTAATGTAAGAAAAGATAGGATTTGTTGGTTGTGCATACCTACTATGATAAAAATTTTTCACCGCCATCCAACATGACACGATATTAGATAGGGAAAACAAATATTCTTTCATTCTCATTCTTTGTTTTGAGTGTTTTAATCACCGAAAATATTAGTTAATATTTGATATCGGGCAAAAAAATATGCCCCGCTGTCAAAATGAACCAACCCGGAGTAGCTGTGTGCACTGCGTAACCTTATACATGCAACACGGATCTGTGCATTAGACACTATAGCGAAGATACACATCTAAATCATCTCATATGTTATGTAGCAACAACCAATGATACTTGGCATATGTTTTACATTATTAACCCTGCCTTATAGGAAATATTTTCAGTTCTCCCCCTCTGTCTGTCTGAAGAATTGGCAATCACTTGTTTCCATATTTACATTAAAACCACAAATTACATACTTTTGAGCAAATACAAACAAACTACAAGGCAAAAGTGGGTTGTCAAAATCATAGTCAGAAAAAATCTGTTTTGAATCCTTTGTAGTATGACTGTGCAATTGGATAAATTAGATTGATTATACAATCTAAAGACAGCAATAGCCTTGTTCAAGGCAGTCTGAATTTAATCACCAGCGGAACTAAACCGTTGATAAAGCAATAGTGTTTGACCAAAGAATTGTTCATACTTACCTAACCGGTTGAAATCATATTTTTAGTATTCCAACACAGGGTCTGCGGTTTTAGCTCGCCAGCTCGGTCACAGTCAGACAGCCTTGTCCGATGTACTGCCGGTTTTTATGTATTTCAAGAAAAATGTTTGTGATTGCAGCGTTTATTCGTGGGGGGGGGGGTTGACTTTTCCAATATGGGCATTGTATGAGTGTTTGGAATAATGTGGCCACGCAGATTGACGCTCTATTCCTTACTTGACATGTACAGGCGGACCTGGTTGTCCAATGAGCATGAGCTATTGGGTATCATTTGTACAAAATAGGCTGCCGTTAGTCTGGCATGTTAAGCGGAAACATCGGGGTAGCTTGACTGGGACCATAATATACCCCGCAATCGCCCGGCCGATCTATCATCTTCATCATCAGTGTAAAATCAACTCGGAAACCCTGGCTACCGGTGACGTTGGCACTTTAGTTGCAAATTTTGCAAATTTCCAGGTGTAAAGGAAAATTAAGCGGCATCTTGACTCATGAACAAGCTAAAGCGCATGGATCATTAGACGATTTTGCAGGATTTTGCTTGCATTCAACCCTGGTAGATTCTTGTAAGGGTCTAACACAAGTCAGTGGTTTTTGAGATGGCTTCCTAAATGGCCTGCAGTCATTTGGGAAGCCACCTCAAAAACTGCTGACTTAAGACTAGGCTTGTTTGGACTTATTTGAATGCATTTTTTCAAGCATGATGATACCAAATATGGTCATGAAAATAATTAATTTTGAATTTTTGTTTAAACTTATATTTCTTTTGGGTAGAGACAAATTGTTATTGTTCAAGTTGTAGAAACGAGTAATAATCTGTATTGTAATAAGCCATGTCTGTGTTGTCTGTCCGCCTTTTTCTCGGAGGACGAGGGTCACACGGTCACGAAACTTGGTGGGTGTAGCTTGGGCCAGGGCAGTTCAAGTTCAATTGGTTAGCGGATATGCACCCCACAGGCCGGGTAATCACAAAAAGCTATTTTCAAACAAGCAGTGCTTAAAAAAAGCCAGGTGATCGTGAACCCGGGGTTTACTGGAAATAAGAAATGGTTATTTGCTGAACTATTTTCAAACCAATACAACTTTCAACAAGTAGAGTATAACGTTTGTGTGGATGTGTATGTGCATGCATGTGTGTCTTGGGAAAGTTTTTAAGCCTTATGGGGACGTTTTTTCCTTGTAAGTCTCCACAAGCTAATTAATATGTATTAGTCTTAGAGGTAGCCATCACCCTAATTTACATAATAACAGAATAAAGCATAATCATAGGCGTAAATCCCTGGGGGGGGGGATGGGGATATATCCCCCCTAATATTTTGATGAGGGGGATGGTCAATACGACCATCCCCCCAATGTTGATGCCCGTTCATGTGTTTTTGACCAAAAGAACCTCATATTTTATCATAATAGTTTAAAAATGGTAAATTTCCGCGCGCTTCGTGTGCACCTTGACAGCAATCGCCGATGCTGAGTGGCTATGGTTTTATGGTTTGCAGTCTGTATTTCTGTAATCCATTTTGATTCATTTGGCGAGTTGCTGTATTAAATGAGGCTTGGCTTCCATCGTTTAATTATTTGCTTGAATACCTCTAGATTTATTAATCTATCATTCTTCTACCAACTCTTGCTTGTTAAAGGCACTATTAGTGATTTGCTAAGTGAGAAAATCGAAAAAATTACCAAAAAGCAGATTTTTGCATGTCTGTAACGAGTATAGGTGCCCTAGCATACCCTACAAGTGATAGGACCAAAAGCAACCTAATAATGACAAAATCAAACATTTTAGGCATTACTGTCCATACGGACACTTACTACAACACATAGTTGAATGGAGAGTCATATCTTCAATCACCGCCGTTTTCTTCCTTTTCTGCCAATTTTTCACTTAGACAAAATAACTTATGATAATTCTATAGACTTATCCTTTACTTTTAAGCTATTCCTGCCAATTTCAATTTTTTGAACTCTTTCAGATAGATCACTGATAGTGTCTTTAATTCAATTGGTTAAAGACCCATGTTGGTAATACGGAAGTTGTTGGTTCAAATCTACCCAAGCTCAGATTTCCTTTTTTCAGCACTTTCGTGCACTTGGCAGCTCCATGGAAACATAAATAAAAATTCATCCTTGTGTACCCGGATAACTAAGTAGTTAACAATTTGTTGTTTATTGTTTTTGTTTTGGTATTTTTCCACCCTGTTGGGAAATTGTGAATATTTGTGACAATGATATACGTTGACACCGGTCAAGCATTTCAGTACCAATATACATAAAAAGATTAAACAAATGGTGAGTTTGATAAGCAAATGCATTTCATAGGTAAATGGGTATAAAAATAGTTGCATGAGATTAAAGTGCTCACCCGGCCAAAAAGTGATAAATCTTGAAGTATTGCAATTATCCACACCACGCTCATGGGTAGGCACGCAGATTGTTTGTGACAATGGGTTGTGCCGTCAGTGATACTAGAGCATGGGTGAAAAGGGCATCCTGTGTAATCATAAAGAAATGCAAAGGTGGACTTATAAGGGATGTCGCATTGTAATGAATTTTAGAAGGATGCTGATGTAATGTGATCAAACAAAAAAGTAATTCATTGAGTCAAAATGAAGTTTTCATTTTCAGTTTGGGCTTCATTTTGCAACAAAAAAAAATGATCTCAATTAAATGTATGGTTCCAGAGATAATTTTAGTGTCACATAAAATAATGAATTACAAAGAAGGTAACATTAAAATTGGTTATCTCAAAATCAATATTACCAACAAATGATTTGTTTTGCTTGGTAAAGTGTCCTTGCATATGATGATGTCAAGTGGTAATCATAACTTTACTTGTACATAGGCTTAAAGGTGCAACGAGACTATTACAATATCAGGTGTCCCTACAAAAATCGAAAGTCTGATTTTATCCTGATGTAAAGGCTTTCCAACAAAATATACCCACCTCAAAGATTAAAGCCTTGAGAAATGTTTCTTCTTTGGTGCAAAAATTGTGAAATTTTCTAATTTTCATATAGTGAGCAAATACAAATCACGCCTTGTTTTTATATTGAAATATAAGCAAGCAAATCACCTTTTTTGCTCTCTTTTGAGACATTTCTGTAGCCAAATCAAGGTAAGAAATCTCTCTTGAGTGTCTAATCTATAGGAAATTTACTATTATGACACAATATTTGGGTCCCTCAAAACTCTCAGTTTCACCTTTAAAAGGGAGACTGGGTAATTTGTTTGACAAGCCCCTCATTTTCATCTTCAAACTGAGATTTTGCATGTTTTCAATTGTTTGCATTATGCATTAGGCTCCCATATAGGTTGAGAGCATGGTGGACTACGTTGAAAATTGCCAGACTTGTGTCAGAACCTTTAAATCGTGAGTTCGAGCCCCACTGTGGTCATGTTGTTTGTGTCCCTGGTGCAAGATACTAATCCTCAATTGCCTCATCAACCCAAGGGCAATCTGGGGAGCTGCTACTGTGGAAATAATTTTATTACAATCTAACTGCTGATAGCTTGTGCGTTGTAAGGCAGGTTTTTGAGCGCCACCTAAATTAAGGGCCATGCATTGTGAAGTTTTCTTGAAGGCAGCGTAGTAATAATTTCGCCCACGCTTTGAACCTGTTTACAACCGGGATTTAATTGCTTATATAAAAATATGTTGTTATTATCTTTGACATGGCCATGGTCAGATCATGATTAATGACATGGTCTGGCCTGTATGTGGGAGAGGGGGAGGGTCTAAAAGGGTCAGAGAAATTTTGATGAGAAAGTCCCACTTTGGTGAGTGAGTTTCAATAAGTCCAAAAATTACCAATTTTAGGGGTTAAGTTCACTTTATAAAAGTTCACACCCTAATAAATTCTGATATGGCCTTGGCTGGGACATATTACAGTCACTGGGTCAGCTTTAACTAGTTTTGGAGGTTTTCTATTCTGATGTTCAGCATTTGCTTGCTGTCTTAGATCAACCGTAATACTATTTGATTACATCCACATATTTTTTATGATCATATAACAAATAGTTCCAGCTTGGCTGCAATAAAAGTTTATCTTTCCTCATTAACTGCTTAGAACTCCCGCACTTCCCCCGCAAAGAAGTACATTAATGTTGTTAGGAACTGTCGCTAGTTTTGATTTATGGGAAAACTCAATGAAAATATAGCATCAAATATTAAAATATGAATATTTTTACAGAATGAATGAAGACATCAAAATTAACTTGAACAGGACAGTGGCGGTTTCTAATTCTTGTTGACGGTGATTGTGGAAAACCCCTTTGTTTGGTTAACAGGGTTTACATTGTTGAAGTGGTATAAAATTATATTAAATGCCGATCTCGTCAGATTGGTCTGATGATTTTGAAATATTGCTTGCGGTATGATTTTGAAACACAAACTAAACATTCTGAGAAGGGATTAATTATGGTGGTATTTTGTGTGCGTCACAAGAATTAATATATCAAAATACTGGGGCGTCATGAATCGGTTCCCATTAAGAAAATTATGCTCATGGCAGATACCGGATTTTAATATTACTAAATTAGAGAGATGGATTACATTATATGCCATTTTAATGTATTTAATGTAAAATAACAACTTGACTCTCTTTTCAGTCCTGCGGTAGGCCCATATGACCTCGCACATGAGTCTGCACGAAATATTTTGATGGTTCCTGGGCAACATTGACCTGCTGATTCCAAATCTCAATAATGTCACTTTGTAATCTTAGAGCATTTTGAGATAGGGAAGGGGAATAAATTAACTGGGGTAAAATTTGTAAATGTTTCACACAGAGTTAAAAGGTGTATATGCAAGGTCTTATGGGTCTGCATTTTCATCTCATTTTTTGAGGAATTGCAACAAATCTCAAATGGCCTTAATATGGGCCAAGCTAAGGCCCATGAAAGTCAATTCCGAGTTAATCATTACTTTTTTTTATCCCTGGTTGATGAGGTGATTTTTCATTTTTCATTATTTCATCAGATTTTATTATTGATCTAAAATGTGTGCAAAATGGAAATAAAGGTGCCAAAGAAATTTTCACGAAAGGTAGAGCCGCAGAAAAAAGCCTGGTTTTGCTTCAAAGTTATAAAATATGTTTTACAAACAAAAGTGTACATTTCCAATTCTAAACCTGGTGAAAACGACGATATTGTGAAAATAGTGAATTATTTTGGCAAGCTTGAATTTTTGACGCGGGTATTTTTAGTCTCCAAAAAGCGATGTGGGCGGGTAACGATAAACTCAGAATCGAGTTTCGTGCACCTAAAGGTGCTTGATTTAAGTGCGTCATGTCCTCTACTTGATATGAGAACCTGGCACTTAAATGCACTCACTGCCAAGTTTCTTGGGAAACAAGCTTGTGGTTTTAATGGTCGAAGTAATAATGCATATTGCAATGCCTTATTCACTACTGTGCTAATATTAATGGTTAACCATTAAAATGACAATTTTTTGTCTCTATAATCAGAAAGAAATAGATATCAAAACTAACATTTCAGGATGACAGTGAGAAAGATAAAAGTTTTTTCGTCTGATATCAAAATTGATATATTTCCAAAACTTGGAATTGAGTACTACAGGTGACTATCATTAGTTCTAGTTGACTATTTTCAATTATTACACAAAAATATGTTTTGAAATCTCTGAGTCAGCTTAATTTAATATCTTTTAGCTTTTTTTCTCATCCCCACAATTTCTTGGGTCCCTAAAATAATTTGTGGTCTGGGGTTACTTTAGTACCCACCTCTCTTTTCTCTGACAACAGCTGTAAGTATACCATAAAATGTGGGCTGCCAACTTTGTGCATATATCTTACATAAAATGTAAATTTACTTCAATGTGAACAAATTCATTAAAATTATTCCCGAGAAAATTTATGTTTAATGTGTTAGATCAACTAAATATGAAAATATTGCGGTGCATTTCTAAGAACAGTTTTTTGTAACTATAATGCTACAAGCGCACTCATCCTGGGGTATGGACAATTAGGTTAATATAAGTACACCGATTTCAATACAATTTTAATTAATAGCTAAGCATGTGTTCAGTTTTGTGGTACACGGTACCTGCTTAGGTCATTGACTTCTTTTCTTGAAATCAGAGCCTGATAGCGCAAATAGAATAGTTCTACGACTGGAAGACAATAGAATTTTTGTTGTGATTCACTAATATTGAAAACCATTATTTATACAAATTATCAGGGAAAAAATGAATTCCAAGTATCATACGAATCATGGATTAAAGGCCGACTCAGAGATTCCTGAGGAGGGCGCCCCAATTCCAAAAAAAAATCGTGTTTTTGCATGTAATAATGCTGTTCATATACTAATCACTTGTGAAGTTACTAAGCTTAAATCGAATTCCTTATATAGTGAAAATTCACAACTTTGTCAAAATTCCGGAGCCGGAATTTTTGGTATACACCAGTATCCTATGGGACTAAGTACTACCGTAAATGTTTACTGCATCAAAAACGGAAAAATCCGATTCATCTTCAAATTTCGAAATTGTGTTTTTAGACTATTTTCGTTCTAGTTGACTATTTTTAATTTATTACAACAAAAAATAATAGTTCGAAATCTATGAGTCAGACCTTTAATAGTCAATGGGGTCTAAAATGTTCCAGATGTAGGACCCGTGGCATAACTGGCAGGGGATGACGGATCCCTTCCCCCTGCTCAGAACCTTCCCCCTGCTCAGAACCCTTTCCCCCCCTGTCAGAACCCTTCCCCCTGTCAGAACCCTTCCACCTACTCTAGAAACCTCTTCCCCCCTACTCAGAACCCTTCCCCCTGCTCAGAACCCTCCCCCTGCTCCGAACCATTTCCCCTCCCCCTGCTCAAAACCCTTCCCTCCTGCCTCAGAACCCTCCCCCTCCTCAAACCCTTCCCCCCTGCTTCAGAAACCTCCTCCCCCCCCCACCATCCTCCTAATAAACTGACCTTTGGTGTCTATTGAGAAGGACCCAAATTTGGCGCACCCCTGAGAAAGTGCATCCAAACACTCACTTCTCCCTCCCCCTCCCTCCCCATTTTGGCAAAGCCTGGTTACGCCACTGTTTTGGACTTTAAAAGATACCTTGGCACCTTTGAAAAATAGTGCGCCTCAAGATTTTTCAAATCGATATTTTTTCATGGTTGTAAAGCTTTTATATACAAAAGCCGCACCCGAAATGATTAAGACTAAATCAGCTTCCCTATGGGTAAACAGAAACGATTTTATAATTCAGCGACGACAGAAAAATGGTGTTTCAAACACAAGAACAGCACCATATGCGTGTTCCCACGCTATGCACGCTGTTTGATCGGTCTATAAACTTTGTGGTTTTATAATCAGTGAGCACGAGTCAAAAACTAATTCATGTAATATACACATTGTTGAGTACAGTTATGGAAAACTTAAAAAGTGGCCTACAAAATTACCTGGATGTCTTTATCATCATATCAGGTCCATGTCCCCTATCTTTTTTGGGGTAATTAATTTTTATTATGTGTAAAATATTCTCTGTTCTTCCAATGGCCCTAGACTAACTATCATTTGAGGCCAATGAAAAATTTCATATTTGTTAAAATGTTGCCAGTGCCGCTTTAAAAAGAACATCTAGTAGCATAAGGCACTTGCATTAAAACCCAAAGCTGGTTTGCTTTAAGGCATCTTGTAACATAGCCCTAGAACTAGTTCTCGCTATTCAGGTAAAATTAGCAACTGAGCTGCGAAGCACTGACGTGCTCGCGCTGGTGAATGCCTTCCTGGTCCAGTAATTGAGAAGGGATCTTCCGGAGGTACAAGCCATAACTCTTGTAAAATTCAGTTTTCCCAAGAAGTTTCATCAACTTTTGCATCAGGGACGCCTTTAGCAAGACTCAGAATTTTTGGATTTGCAAGAAATTTTGGCAATAATAAAAACAATCTGGAAATGTAAATTTTTAATAAAATTTTTTTACACTTTATGGACTTGGATATGTAGTTCCGCATATTAAAGCACACACATTTTTGTAGTGGCTATATTTTCTACTTTAAACTATCCTTCTGTACTTTTTGTTTGATGATTCATAAAAATTTAGCATCACCACACAACGTTTGGCCCACTGGGCAAGGGCCGAACAATTTAAGGAATTAATGGATATGCCCATGTATAGTCTGGCAGCATCAACCAGTTTAAGAGAGTGGTACCATGGCCGGAATAATACATTTGTCATCATATCTAAAATTTACCGTAGTGTATGTGGAGTTCATGAAAAAACGGGTGATGACAAAAATTAAAAGGGTGGCAAATTGCATACGACGCTATTTTTTCCAAAATGGAAGCCATACTTAAAGCCCAAAAACACCTAAGAAGACAATGTTGTTTAAAAATGTTTTTTCTGGTCATGAGTTCAGTAAAACTATTCCCAAAACTATAAAATATTGCTGTGGGCGCGATATTTCCAAGATGCTGACGTTATAATTTGACACAACCCTACATTTCTTATTATTTAGCCTATAATATAATTGTGTGGTGTCACATTAAGATTTCTCTCTGGGTCAAAGCGTTCCAATAACACTATTACAAAACTGTCAGAAAGGATTATAAAAGTAATGGAGTTTCAAATAATCACTATTTTCCAAAATGGTCACCGTTAAAAAGCAAAATCCTTTATGCCTCTGCTAATAAACAGCATAAGCACCTAGGATTGGAACGATTTTGGTGACAAGTGGATGTTTTTTTAGGTCAAGTTGTTCAACAGCAATATTCTCAAACTGTCAGATGAGTTGTGAGTCATATTATTCATGAACTACCAACGTGACACCCAAAATGTGACAACCTTAACAACTCTATAATATGTATTCACCCCAAACCATATAATCTGGAATTGCATGGGAATTTAGAATATTTAGACCTATATTACTTTATAGAACTAGTATTTGTTTGTTCATAGTCAAGATGTAAAATTGCCCGAATTTTCGAACAAATAAATGGTCATAGCCTGCACACCTATTGGTATTCAATGTTCTATTGAAGGTTTACGTTCATAGGGGCCATAAAGTGCAGTTAGGAAGTTTGTTAGGAGGAGTTACTGAGGAGCTGTGTTGGTATTATTATCAGCCTGGTTAATATATTTTATCACTTATGCCCCATTAAGCCTGACCTTGCAGTAAGTTAACACCCTTGGGTACTTGTATTTAATAACTGGACATCTGAAAAAGTGACCAAATACAAACAAACATCACTTTTATATTCATCCTAAACAGTTTTGAAATAGTTTTATTTGAACTCCTTGAACCCAGAAAAACACTCTTTTGACGACCAAAATCATCTCTTACTTATATAAAGAAATATAACACGGTTTTTCTTTTGACTCCGATGTTCGCCATCTTGAAAATAGCCGTGTATATAAATTTCCATGACTCATACACTTTTGGGCAATGTATATGAACCTCTTGGAACCCCAGACAACATAAATTCCGACACTAAGTCACCATAGTCGTGCTATTACCTTTAAATGGCGCCATTTTGGAAAACGTTGGTTTTTATGCAAATGCCATCACTTTTATTTTTGGTCCATCACGTCGAGTTATTTCATGAACTATAACAACCCAATGATCATTTTAGCTATGATTGCAAATGTTTATTATCCGGCCCGGGTTGGTAGAAATCTAAGGCCTTTTTCAACTGATGCTGCAGCACTAGTAATTCCTGCTTTGGTTTGTCATTTTTCAGCATTTTACTACAATCCAGAATATAAATGTTTTGATTTACGAACACCAAATAACAAAGGATCACAAAGCAGGCAGACAAATCTTAATTTCTACATTGACTGTATTAGAGGTATAACATATACAGCTCAAATTCTTTGAAGTAACCTAAGACGTCCACTTATTTCATATATATTCCACATCAGGAGTTGTTGACACGTCTTTGCGGAGTGGTTCAGCATGGTTATGTTGCAACGCCACTGCACAGCATGCTGGAATAGGGAGCTTTTTAATGGCTGGTGTTGGTGTCAGTTTGATAACAATTTTTGTATACATCTGCATCTGCATCCTGCTGGTGTGATTGATACTCAGAAGTCAGGAGCTGTTTTTAGGTTGCTGCCACAAAATCCACAGTGCCTGATGTGAACCTATATTACCGTTTCTGCACACTTAAAACGATGGGTCAAAATTCCAACTTTTATGTAGTGCATTTTATTTGACACCTCTAGTCGTGGTTGAATCAACCATGGTTTGAGGTCAGTTTCTGTTTTTTAGCATCAATATTGAAATGACCCCAAAACAGGTAAAGTTTAAAATGACCCTAAATATGGTAATCTTTGACTCAAAGAAGTTAGTCAAAATCACTACGTCTGGGATTATTTTGTTGTTATAAGATGTGTTTGCATCCCGATTAGGCCCAAATGACTATTAAATACATGTCATTTTTGACACCAAAAAGGTTATTTCCAATGAATATATGACCCCACTTAGTCATTTTAAAACCCAACATGATTGATTTTTTAACCCATAATTTTGGGGTCAATTTTTGACCAAGATCATGGGGTCACATGTGACCCTTTTTCTAGTTGGTGCATAATTGACAGTGGTCTGCGGGGTCAAAATTGACCTTTTTAGAGTTTATTTTTTAAACCCCCTATTTTTAAGTTGTGTGAAAGTTCTGTGGCGGAATTGATGTATTGTTAAATGTCTACTAAAAGTACTATTTTAAATAGCCAGAATCTACTCCCATATAACCTCAATTCATAATTGTTCCCTTTTCCTGATCCTGCTGTTTGATGGCAAAACTGTTTGAATGTTGCGCTAATGCTCAACTAGTCAAACTACCTCGCTTACAGATTAAAAAGGTCCATGGTCAATCGCTAATGCGCCCTCGTCCCAGTGGCCCCTCAGATTTTACTGGAAGTGGTCAAGTTTTTGGTATCAGAAAAAGCTCTTAATTTTTCTCATTTACCCTGGTGAAATCTTAGGGCCTAAAGGATTGTTGGTTGTGGATGTTTATTAGCAACAGTATGCCATTGCCCCCACTTTTGTCGGTTGACCAAATTATTTTACCGAGTATACTTGCTATGGGGCTTACAAAATCAGACATTTTTTATCTCTCTCGCATCAAACGGATTGAAATATCGGCGCAAAACTTACAGATGGGTTTTGGGAGTGAAGGCCAATCTATCAAGATGAAAACTTCATATCCTTAAATCCGGCCATCCCCCTTTAATAAAAAAATTGCTTGTTCAATTAAAGTGATTTGTGGCAATTGCTGTGTGTGTGAGAACACTTCAGCAGCCTCTTGCCTTTATCCATATGTTTCCCTGGTGCCATTAAGTAATGTGCCGCAGAACTGTCAGTAATGTATCAATCTTTAGTGTCACATTCATGTGTAATGGTTAATGGGTTTGTTGACTCCAATAATGAGTATCTATACTCTGGGCCATAATTTCTTGGACATAACAAACGTGTGCGTGGATCGTTGCGTGTACTGCGTCTACGTGCACCACAACGGTGCGCCGTTTTGGCGGGGAAGCAGGCGTACGTTCTAAAATGTCCAAGTAATTATGAGCCAGAGTATTAGATATTTGATCTAGATTACGCTGGTTGCTGGTACTTATCTTCACGACCCTAGAGTAATTTGGTATTTAGTTATACTAGCAGGATGCTAACTTAAAGGTGCATTTCGTGTTTCCAGCACCCTCTGTTTTATTCATGTTTCATTAGATATCCTTGAGAAAAACTCATTCACGAAATTTGAGTTGATCCCGGCTTGCGGTTTTGTGTTATGAGAAAATGCTTATTTCCCCGGTCCATAGGCCACTATGCATTATACATTTACGACATAAATACAAAATTGCAAATTTCTTACAGATACGACCGTCCGAATTAATCTGCGGTTAAGATTGGTTGCCCGCGCGGATTACTACGGCTAATGGTTCAGATGATGATAAAAAATCTCAACTTTTTCGAGGTAAAATAGGGGGGGGGAAGGGTGTGGATCACGAAATGCCCCTTTAAATCTCAATACTAGGATGGCATGAAACTATCTGTTATAATAGATGCAGTCATTCTGTGTGTTGAACACAAATGAACTTTGAGATGTTACATCGCGACAACTGTTAGTACCATGACATTATATCAAAATACTTCCTAAAGATAGCAGAGTACGATCAGAATTTCTGTGTGGTGCAGTGCATGATGCGACTAGTATGTACACCCAACACTGCACAATGTGCAACATTTTGGTGATTAGTCATGCAACTCTTCAAGCAAAAATACTGTCATTTTGTAAATTGTTGGATGAATTTAGTTTTTGTCAAGTGGCTTCTGCGCATATTTAATATAGGGAGATTTTTTTCTTCAACTAATACCAGAAAAATATGTTCTTGTCAAGAAAATATTGGGGGCTTAGACTTTTTTCTCATCCCCCAATATTTGATTTAGGCCTCAGTGATATATTCTGGTATTTTACCGCAAACTGTATCCAATATTATATAATGTACAGGAACATTTTAGAAGCTGTCTCCTGAAAGATGTACTGTGCATGCCAGCGATAGTTGTGGTGCTCTATCTACTGAATCGGGGCCATGTTAGGAGCATCCGGATCAGGGATACACGCAGCCCTGGATCAACTTACCCAGTTTTGAATGAATCCTACCCAAACACCACCCAAGCCACTACAATGACTTGGGACATGACAAGAAGAAAGCATCTCTGAATTTACATTATACCATATCGTCCGGACGCCATGTTCCTATTTTTCCTCTAACTTAGAAATGTTTACATAGTTTTTTTCTCACAGAATCTAATGCTTTAGACCATCTAAGTTTAAGAATCAAACTGCTGACAGTCTATCATCATTGACGTTTTGAGATATTTAGCGGAAAACAAAATGTCCGCCAAAGTACCGCATTTTTAATGAAAACTGATCACTCTTTTTTTTAAGATAAATGATCGATTTTTGTCCTTACACATAATTGTTTGTTATTCCAAGATCTATACAAAAGGAGTTTCTAGTAGACCTGGAGGTCTCAATTTTTAATATTTTTCTTGTTACTTTACATGCCATTGTTTTAAGTAAAGATAGCGTCTTACTCATAAATGTAACAACTTAATGGTGCCATGTTAAGACCATGTTTAACAAGGGGACCACCTTAAAGGTGCTCAAACTTAGGGAGATACTGTCATTAGATTAGTTTGGCAGTAAGGATTGGCAAGATAATAGTTAATAATAACAATCTTGATATAGCGCCTAATATCAGGAGCTCGAGGACAAAGAAAAAAGAGCACTTATACCATTATTAAAATGACAGATACAAAGCAATACTAAAATTTCACTGGAAAAACAACTAATGAATGCGATCAATTATAACAATTCAGAATAACTTAGGAGAATAATTTTAAGTTAGACCTTCCAACTTGTAATATATTGAGATGAAGAGACACCACCCTTTGCCTCCCATAACGAAGAATATATTGGATACACCTGAATCGGTCAGCTGCTAGGACCCGTATGTATGTACCGCGCCACAGCGACACCAGTAAGAATTCTTTATCCAGATTCGAGCAAGTGGCCAACCCGTCAGTATTCACATTCATGGTATGGACAAAGGCAACCACACTGAGAGGTCTAGAATAAGTATGGACAACAAGAACTGGAAGGCCAGGAGCATCATATTCCTGATTATCAGATCCCACACCACTAAATATATCGGGTCTTGCAACCCTCTGTCGAATTGTTTGGGAAAAAGGTAAAACAGTGTCAGGTCTAAGTTAAAAATTGAACTTCCTGGGCATATTATTTGTTAGAAATATTTTAAAAGATAAAAATCAGCACAATATCAAGACAAAAGTGTGTGAGGCTTACTACTGGTATTACAGTACTAATTTGACACCCACCCCATAGGAAAATATTTTGACTAGAAGCCACACTTTCAGTGGGGCGGAAACATCATCATTGTCTTCTATGCTTCGTAGCTCAATAAATCTGGACAACTTATGGATTTCTTCTTCTTGCTGAATGGGAAATGCCGAGGGTCTAGCAGGCCAAGGTAATGCATAATTTAAGCAAACTGAGTCGCTTTGTTAATGAGAAATTCTCGTTTTAATCAGGGCCATTCTGTACATAAACCTGACAATTTATTTGGTGGTGGTGCACCAGATATCTTGTAACCTTTTGCATATTTATCGTTACCTATCTAGTCGTGACGAGTTGCGTGAAAGAACAAAGGCTCTTTCAATGAAAGCAAAACTTAAGGTTACTTTGGCCAAAATATAACCCAACACTAGATATACCCAAAGACGTTCTAGACGTCACCAAAGTCAGCATCTCACAGCCCTCGACTACGCATATTGATCTAGCTCTAACAGCTGATCGATGTGGTGGCACAAGATTTACTAACATCACTTGGGAGACAGGGCTGCATCTAACTTGATACATTTCTAAATGCAAGAAACGAATATGACCGTCAAAGAGGAAGATAATATCACCTTCACTACAGACGAACCCAACACAACGAGATCAGGGACTGATCACGTACCTGGGACATATTTGCCAACAGGCAAGAAAAGATTTTCTGTCAACCAAAGGAGACCATCTTGGTGGAATGCCTGCAATAAATACACCACTTATGGTAATCTGCTATCTCCAATTCAATCAACCTGAAGTTCTTTAAGAGCCTTTGTAGAGGAGTTATCCTGTTATATGGATCTGAGACGTGGACCATGAAGAAAGAGGTACCGATAAACGGAATACAACACCAGGTTTTCTTATGCGAGTACAAGCATATCATGGCGTGATCACAATGACTAAAGCACGATATTGGCGATATCTTTCCAATTTCATCTTCTGTTGCTCCATTGCCGAGCAATGATTTGCCGGTCACGGTTATCGTGCGTTGATCAGTTAGTCGCATGTTGAGGTTACCATGCTCACACAGGGGTCTTCGTCCCCGTTTAACTGACATTGAAGTGATTGCTCGAGACATCCGGAGCAGGATCCATCTGACATCCCCAACTTAATAATGACGGACTGGGACATTTGGCGCTACAGATCGTAAAACAATCACCTGGTTACGGCCGCTAGAGTAGATAATGTGGGAGAGCGTGGCCCTAGCGTGTTAGGGTGCGTTGCCTCTGGCCCGCAAATTTACATCAAATTCCCGGTTCGAATCCGGTGGGGGGTCGTGGCACTGCTGGGATTTATTCGGGTACTACAATTCTGGATTTGATCTGTATACCAGCGATTGATTAAATACAGATAACACCGCTCTCCGCCTCCATGGTTTCACTTGAATTGGGCAAAATGGATCAGAAGCATCCCTCCTTCGAGGGACATTAAGCCGTCGTTCCCCGTGTACAGAGAGTCACAACTGTACGTTTACATCGCAGTCAGTGTCGAATAAGAGTAGGGTACAAACCCCTGAAACTGTGCCCAATCCGCCCCAGCCTCATTAGCGGGCCATGTTAGGAGCTAAACACTCTAATCATGGATACACGCTCCCCGGATCATCACACTAGCTGAAGAATCCTGACCCCCACCACAAGCCATTACCCAAGACTTGTGGATACCGAGCAAACAAAAAAAAAACCAAAAAGATAGATGTACACCCACACAGATCGGTATAGTATCTTTACCTTATACATGTAATCCGCTTGTGTACACATGATGAAATGCCCAAACCTGAAATTTTAGAAGAATTACAAAGCTCCAAATGCCAGTAGAACTACGCCCAACCTCATGTTTTCAACAATCAAGTATCCAGAATAGAGCTAGGCTATAATTGGATTGCTCAGAGGAGGCGTATCAAAGTTCAAGTGGTTACCCACTGAAACACCGAAAGAGAAGTTTGAGCAACTACTCTTTTCCACCGCACCTGTTCTATCAAGGGGCGCCTGAACTACTTTACAACCGAGCATAAAACTCCAAGTATATAGACTCATCTCTGGCGGTGTCTAAGATCTTCTGCCTGCAGCTGGACCCAAAGATCTAAACATTTTCAGCCATCAGGGATCATTCCTTCAACTGTCCACTTCACATCGGAATGTGCTTCTGGGGCCCCCCCCACATTCCTGCTACTAATCAAATAGGGGTCTTGGGTGACAGTGGTAAAATTTGAAACAAAAAAACAAAAAAATATAAGGTCTCTAAGTGAAAGTTTAAAATTGAGGTCTGTGGGTGACAACAAGCTGAAAAATGGGGGTCTAAACAGCCTAACATACGCATCACCTCCAAAGTGGGAGTGACCCCTGAGTGCTAATCTCTCTGATATTATCCATCATCATCTCATCGGTCGTCGTGGACGGAATGAAGAAGCACTGGCTACAAGTTCGAACCAGATATCCCTGTCATGCAGGATATACTGGATCCTTGAAGATCTAGATTGAGATCGCTCTTGATGGTGTGAAAGTGTACTGAAGGGAACTTCTGCCTCTGCTTGATTTTCCACCGGAGGAGCCCAGAAAATCAAGTTGGAGATGGGTTGCGTCGGTGGTTGCGGATGCAGTGACCAGAAAAAAATAAACGGCGTTGCTGATTGGTTGAAGATATTGGAGGGATTTCACCGTATACTTGGTGTTGGGAATATGATCCTTCCAAATGATGTAGAGCACTCTTCGTAAAGTTGAGTGTAGCATCCGTTTATGCGATCTTCCATTTCGTGCTGAGGTCCAAGTTTGAGCCATACAACAGATGCTTTCCAGCAGGCTTTGAAGATTGATTTTAGTCCTTCGATCCACCGAGGCTCTTCCGATCTGTGGAGTTTATTGCAGGCGAACAATGCTTGGCTTTCCTACGTTTGAAGTCATGAAAAGAATCATGGAAATAGGAACCAGGTATTGAAGTCAGGTACATTTTCGAGTTCAAATCCTTGATGGTCTTAACACAGGCCTGACGATGCGGACACCTACTTTTACAGAAGGGGTTTGAGTTTTCCCCTCATTCAAGGGTAACCAAAAAATACTGCATTTGATTTATCCACAGATATGCAATTGCCTTCCAAAGACATGAAACGATTGCATGGGATTGTATTCTGGTTTCTATATCCTTTAAGTCACTAGAGTAAAATGACTAGCAACCTGACGATCACCGCAAAAAAGGGAGGTAGCGGTTTTTGTGTTGTTAGATCTGTGAGCACTTTCCCTGTAAACACAAGGCAGGGGACCGCTCCGTGATTTTTGAAAAGGGGCAAAAATGGCAGTTAATGCTAATTGACCCACAAATAAGAATTGATCATTTTTTAAGGAATTACCGGCAATTTTGAAGGGAATTGGCTTTGTTTTGATATGGCCCAACAAACAGGTCAAATTACGTTACTATAAGGTTATGGGATATCTAGAAATCCAGTAACATTGTTTGGCAATAGGTTTCTGACAGTTAGATGGGGACAATGATGGTTTGAAGTCATTTTACAGCGAACAATAGATCGGTTGTCATTACAATTGATATGAACAATGTCAAATTGTACTAGGTGACTAGATGATTTTCACAGAGTGATTTTCGTATAAAACAAATGGAGGGAGCGCTCCTCATTAAAGGACTCATACAAAAAAAATGGTCAGGGAAAAGATCTCATGAAAAGACACATACCAAAAATAAACCTTGGCCAAGAAACACTTCAAATGAAAGAACACATATCAAAGAACACACATCAAAATGGAACCCTAGTCAGGGAATGATTCTAATTTAAGGACTCACACACACACAAAAAAAACCATGAGATATGAGCATTGCATGATGCGTCAACATTTACATGACCAGAACCATGAGCACTGCATATACTGAGAAAAAATAAAACTTAACCAGTAATATTTCACAAAGTTTGCTATTTTGGTGGCCACTTATTACTTGTGTCTAAGATATCTAGATATTTAACAGCCATTTAAAGAAAAAATAATCTATACTTATGGCACATTTGCCAAACTTGAACTAATTATTTGTTTAGCCGTCACTGAGGAAAAAGAAATTGGTTAAATTTACAACGTAATGCTGCCTTGGCAACCATGTATTTGGTCGCCATCTTGAAATATATTCTATATTCATAAACATGGCTTGTTCCCTGTTAAGTGACATGCATAACATGATTACATTTGCCAGGCTAATACTACGGCAAACAAACCTTGTTGGTGATATTTCACAAAAATGTGCTATTTTGGCGGCCATTTTGTTTTTGGGTCACAATCTTGATATTTAACGGCCATCTTGAAATCTTTAAAGATAGCTCGTCTCTTTTATCATCCCATTAATACCATAAAGTATTGTTTTCCTCTGCTTCACTAAGAAAAACACAACCTTCTTGGTAAAATTTCGCTAAAATATGGCATTTTGGCGGCCATTTTGTTTTTTACGAATATCTAAAATTGCTCAATGCTGATGGACTGTCAGCAGTTGATTTCTTATAATGGGTGGTCTAAGGAAGCCGAATCCACAAAAAAAACTAACTATAGTAATATTTTCTAAGTAAACTGGCTGGCACCCGGACTATAAAGTATCAGTAGCATATTTAGCTATCTTCTGAAAATGAAACCATACCATTGCATACCAGTATGTTTTTGGCACTCTGTGTACTGAAGATAGCATCATATCATAAAGTATCAGGATCATTTTTGGACCCCAAAACATGTTGTGGAGGGCCTATGTGATCATGCAGATGGATGCCTGTCTGTCTGGATGGATGTCTACACAGAAGAAAATTAGGCAATCCACTCTACCGACTAAACCAAATATAGTAATTAATGAACTTATACAGTGATAGAACATGATGAGGTCATGGTCATGTGCTGTATGAAACAAGGACAGGTTATGAATATTAATGAATTCATTTGCATTTCAACAAAACATGTGGTTTATCAGTTGTGGGGCCATGCCATGTAATTCTCATTAGCTGTTTACTAAGATGAGGAAAAAAAAACAAGTTTGTCTCAGAAGAAATGTGAAAAATCGCAATGCGAAATGCGTTTTTTTTTAGAAAAATGCTAATGTGAAATGCGGGGGTTTCTTTTCTTTTTTTTAATGCATTTATGGCCACTTTTTCAATTTTCCGCCGCTTCGCGGGTGGAATTTCATTTGTTCTTCTGCATTTATTTCAAAAAAATCTTCTGAGACAAACTGTTTTTTTCTTGGCCTGATACATTACATTTCAGGTGCTCTTTTGGTGGTGCTTGGCGCTTTCTACTGAAGGATGCTTCTAAGCAAAATGTAACAGGGTCTTTTGAGTATCTACTGAAGATGATACAATTACATCCAGAATGCTTTTAGTGCTCTTATCTTGTGAAGATAGCCCATACTAAAGTATCAGGGTCATTTTTAGCTGTTATGAAGATGATACCATGCAATACATAGGTTGGTGTTGGTGCTTTTAGCTCTGTCTACCGAATATGAAATACATCAAATACAGGGGTATTTTTGGTGTTATGTATTGTTAATATGATCACCATACATAAGATAACAGGATAATTCGGTGCTGTCTTATGAAATACACACTATCACCAAATAACGCCAAAATAATGTTGGTGCCGTTCTACTGAGATAAACAATATAATCAAATACACAGGTTGATTGGGTTTTACTGTCTGCTGAGATAATCCCCCCCAAATATATTTTTGCCAGGATAATGCTCTGTTAGAATAGGAAGGGGGCGGCATTAATAATTGCTTATTTTATTAAAGTTTGTTTATTACATATTAAGGTTGGTATTTTCTGTATATGAAGATAGCTTCATACATTGAAGAATTGAAGAACTGCTTAGAAACCAGATTGGTATAAAAAAAGATGGTTTGGAGCTCTCTACAACAGATAGCTCCATACCATGAATTAGGGCAATAGTATTAAACTTTCAACTAAAGGCGAACCCATATAACAAAAATATAAAAAATATACTCTATAAAATAATTAGTGACCACATATCGAGTGATTCATTGAAAAAACAGACTTATATTAAACCATAAACAATGAATTAAAACCATCTAGTCGGACATGTGCATTAAAAAAAAAAACGCAATAGTGTATAACGTTAACGTGGTATGCGATACGTCCGGCATGTTTGCCATCATACACGCCATAGGAAATACACATATGAAAGCGTCACATGTGAAAGTGTATGACAGCTCCTGTCCGTCCGTATCGCATAACACGTATAAATATCCCATACACTAGCACGTGAATTTCAACTAGCGCATGGTCAGACAAAATTTTTTAATTCATTTTTATGGATAGCATAATTCCATTTATCCATGAAACTACTCGTATGTGTTCAATAATATTGTTATAGCGATATTGTATAAGGTATTCTCAGTACGGTTCTCCTTTAAGCTTGCACCACATCCTTTCCATTGCAGGAATGAAAAACATAAAATATTTGGTGTTGAGAAATATAAAACTACAAGACCTCTTTGGGATAAAAATGCAAACTTTCTGTGCCCAGAGCAAGTTGCTTAAATGGCTTCTCTCTTTGAGGTTGATTTTTTTTTCTAATCAGATCTGAACTATTGGAGACTTAT
The DNA here is from genome assembly GCA_023653785.1 of Ophioderma brevispina. NCBI lineage: Eukaryota > Metazoa > Echinodermata > Ophiuroidea > Amphilepidida > Ophiodermatidae > Ophioderma > Ophioderma brevispina. The sequence continues at coordinate 36,849 of JAMKCH010004054.1, forward strand.
CTGGTGAGTATTTAGTGTTATGTATTTAGAACTTTACACATTTGCAGTTCTCATTTAGAGTCAGATGTGAATAATTTGCCATAGAAAAGTACCTTTGGTAATTGTCTTGCAACTTCAATAACCATTTGCCACCAAAGATGGTCACCACCTCAATTGCTGTCATACATCAGAGTACTATACTGAAGAGAAATGTAATATCTTCCTATTGTGGTTTGACACTAAATAATGAATATAGCACAATCAAACACTACATAACTACAGTGGGTTGGCACACATTTTTAATGACATGGCACCTTGCCATCAATACTTGCTATCTACTGAAGATAGCATCAGGCTCTATTGGACATTTAAAATGACTATTAATACCATCAGATACCACAAAGGTTATACCTACTTTATCTACTGAAGGTATTTCCAAAAATTAACAAATATTGTAGTCCTTTCCAAAGTATGGTAATTAGCGTGAACATTTATACTTTATCTTCTATTATTCTCTAGTTCTATGGTGTTGAACTATCTTCTAAAGCAGGGGCAGTGCTCACCCCCGATCATTTGAAAAAAAGGGAAAAGTAGTAGGAGGAAGAAAGGGAGGAGGAGAATGTGGAGGAGGAAAATGAGCCAAAAAGTATGCACCAGCAAAATCATGCCATTTTGTGCTGCATCTTCCAAAAAATGTTCAACTTTTGTGGGAGATACATCCACCCTAAGACATCCCCTCTCTGCAGTGTGCTAGTGCACTGCCTACCTAACCTTACCCCCCCAATCAAAATACCCTGGCACTGGCCCGGGCACTGCCCCTATTCTGAAGATAGCTACTTAATATCAAGGTGGTTGAAAGCTCACTATTGAAGACTACACCATATCAATAAGGTATAGTTGATGATTAACCTAACACTAATAACAGACATTCAAGTTAAATAAGCGACTCGGAGAAGAAACGCTTATAAGTAAATAAGGACATTCAAAATTACATTGAAAATTAGAAATGAATCCTTGATCTACTTGAGTGAACTGTTTTATATTTCCCAATTTAACTGATAAGTGTATGTGACAAAAACACAGGTCAATGTAACAATGTTTATCATTCATTCAGTTTTTATTAACTGCTCAAGGTACATCTGATTTAAAATTAACCATTAGATATGGTTACAAAGGTTGTGTTGACTATTTTAAAAGTAGCAACTATCTAAGCATACAATATTGTGCATTAAAACCAATGGTTAGTTGACATTAAATGCTTTCACAATTGATGGGTGTATGTGACAATTACGCATTTTCAGGTCAATGTGATTTGAGTTGATGAGTTGTTGAAATTGAGCGGCGCCTATCGGCTGCTGAAGACCATTAATGCTGCTCTCCTGTTATGATAAAGCCAATGAATATAGTTGATATTAAAGGCACTATCAGTGATTTGCTCTATCAGAAAATCATCAAAAATCAGATTTTTGCATGTTTGTAACATGTACAGGTATCCTAACATACCCTGCAAATGAGAAGACTGAATAAGGACAAAATCTGATATTTTAGTCATTACTGTCCGTACAGATACAACACGTAATTGAATGGAGATTCTTATCTTTGAACACTGTTGTTTTCTTCCTTTTCTGTCAATTTTTCAGTTGGAAAAAGTAACTTGTGAGAATTCTACAGACTTATTCTTCACTATTAAAGAGAAATGAGGACATTTCCAGAAAGAAGCGCCCCCAATTTTTTGTAGAACCCTGGTTTTTTTCATATTTGGAATGTTTACCAATGTATTAAATCGCACCTGAAGTGCATATAAGCTGAATACACTGTCTTTATGTAATAAGATGATGATTTAGTATTTTCTGTTGTGCACGACAGAAAATCAAAGCATGGTTTTCTATAGGGATGATATATGATAGCAGGCAAGTTCAAAACAAGGTTTGCAGTTTTCTTTTATACATGCTTGTTCAATAAACCTTTGAAACGTTCTCTGTAGGTGGTCTACAACTGATCCAGTGCAATTTGAGAGAAATTTGTATCATTAAAAAAAATCTCCTCCTGTCACTTTTAAACTATTCCAGCAAACTTAAAATATTTTGACTCTTTCGGAAGAATCGCTGAGAGTGTAGGTAAATGGCTTTCTTGTTTAAGTTATTAGATCAAATTCAGTAATGGTGTAGGACACTTACAATTGTACAATTTGTGCTGCTACTAAAGTTCACAATTGAGCATTACTATATCAATTTGCATTTTTAACTGGTACCATGTACCGGTTAAAGGGGCACTACCCAATCCTCAGCCTCAAGCTTGCCACTCGCCTATCAAACCTGAGATTTTGGTATCACTGGAAGGCTTGTATTTTTCTAGTTCCATCTGCAAAATATTTTGGCTGAATTTGATCACATTATGATGCTATGAGCATTAATATGACTGATTTACAGTTACCATAAAATATTTGTACAGTAACCTATAGGCTATTGTAATACACACAATTATTGCTCACATTAAAATGTGTGTTGGATTCAAATGAAATGTGGGATTTAGGTTATGTTGGTAATGGCCCTTCCTATGAAACAGAGAAAATCATATGTTGGAATCGAGTGGGGGCACCTTTAATAAATATTATATATGCTTACTTCCTTTGTCAAAAATAGTACTCTTTACAATCTCTAGTCCTTCTCAAAATAGATTATTTTCCAAAAATAGCCATTTTAAAAGAGGCTTTCAACATTAATTTTTCACGAGGGGATCCTCGCCCAAAAAATATTTGATGACGAGCATCGAAGTCCTACCTCATGTGGGACTGTATTTTTATATCAGTACTACTCTTAGTTTTCTTAAAATGGTGCTTGAAGATGCACTTGACACCAATGCATCAAATCCCCTTAAAGGTGCAACAAGAGATTTCAAGTCATCCACATTTTCTGTAATATGTAGTGATTTCATTTAGATTAGATGCACAATAGATCCCCTACCTTCTATTTGGTTACAGAGATAACTTAAAATGAAAACAAAAGGTGATTTGTATATGCTTATATTTCAATAGAAAACATAGGCTGAATTTTGTATTTGCTCCTATACGAAATTAGAAATTTCGCAATTTTTGTACCAAAGAAACAGTTTTCAGCTTAATCCTTACAGATGGGGATATTTTTGATATAAAGCTTTACACCAGGACCAAAATCAGAATTTTCACATTTTTTCGGGACACTTGTTATTTGAAATCTCTTGTTGCACCTTTAAGGAGGTCATCTCTCATGCCAACAGGCAGCATCTTTCTCCAAGTGTTGAGTTATGAATGAGCTAATGGAGTGAAGCGATGTGTAGCAGGGTGCATCGCAAGGGAACAAGGATTCTGTTGTTTCTTAATACTAGCCGATTTTTAATTTCCTTTGAAGAATGTTTTGATGGTCTGAAATGTCACCCTCACAATTGTCTTGTGGATTCAGCCCTCAATTTCACATGCCCATTTTGGACTGCTAAATTTTGCCAATATAGGGAGCTGCCACAAGCTTGTGTGATTTTTTCCCAAGTTTATGAGATGTTTGAATTTGATCAAACCGCTACTTTTTAAAAAATATTGTACATTAAAATCTTCCATATTAAAGGTCCATTGCCCGATTGCTAATAGCCTCGTCCCCAGAAGCCCAGATTTTACCGGAAGTGGTCGAAATTTTCATATCAGAAGAAAGCTACTATTTTTCTCATTTACCCTGTGAAATCTTAGGGCTAAATGATGTTTGGTTGGGAGTTATGAGCAAAAGTGTACTCCATTTTGGTCGACCAATATTAGTTTTACACAGTACTCTATGGGGCTCACAAAATCACGTTTCTAGCTGTCATATCAAAACGGATTGAAATATCGGCGCGAACATTTACAGATTTTTCAAAAATTTGGAGATTTTTACACGGTTGCATTGGTAACTGGCTAGTAAACTATACCTGTGAATGGTAAAGCTCGAAAATGTCTATGTGTCACAAACAAGGGAATTTTGTACTAGAATAATTATTATCGGGGATCCCCGATAATAATTCAACGGCTGCTGGAAACGGCCTTCCAATGTGAAATAGCCGGGAAATAGCGCCATGTACGTGTCTACGCTCATCCATTAGTTGTTTTAATAGTTCGGGCAAGTCAAGTTAGAGGTAAATTTTCTCGAGGTGGCACTATTTCATCATGGACGGACATAAACGTAGCATTTCCAGCTCTGCCGTTAAGTCCAATCTGGGATCCCAATTCTAATTACAAAATCGCTTATTTTGTGATAAACACGCATTTTTTAGCATTCTCGTTCGCAGGTATAGTTTCCTAGACAATTACCAACGTAACTGTGCAAAAATATCAACTTTTGGAAATTGGGGGCGCTCTTCAAAAAATGTGCCAATATTGCTTTTTAAATTGGCCCATCCCCCTTTAACAATTCTTGGTGAATTGGACATTTTATCACCCATTTTCATCTGCTCCATTAGGAGTCCAATTTGAAATCGCTTCTAAAATCACAACATCTTTATTTAAAAAATCCTATAGTCTGTTTGATCTGAAGTGAAAGGGTGACCTTGTATTCACTGTAAGCATTTTGATTCAGTAGCAGTGGAACTGGGAGGGGGAGGGGAGCCTTAAAAGTGGAGGGACCTGACCCCCCCCCCCCACTTTTCAAAATTAATTGAAGATAAACATGAGCTTACCATAGCTCCACTTTGAAAATCATTCTGTCACTGCTGTTTTGATGTGCCACCATTATTTGTGTGGGTAAATGCTGCAATGCTGAGATCAGCACAGCAGGTGTTTCTAGTTCATAATTTGTGCACAATGAAAAATGCATTTTTAGGTCATCTGATGAAATCAGAAAGACCTTATGGCAGCATGATTTGTGTGTGTCTGTGTGTTAAAATTTTGGTAGACACTTTTGGCTTTATGTTATCTAGCTTTTTAGTGAAGTGATGGATCAAGTTCATACTTGGTATGCTTATACATTGAGACATGGTACTTTTGCTGACATACCATGATGTGCCCCCTCTTGGTACTCCACTCTCTCACACATCCTTGGGATTTCTGCCTATTCAGCAGATACCAAGCTTTTTATGTGTAACTGTTAATAACATGGGGTCCGTTCCCGAAACTCAGTCGTAAATCTATGTTCTACTATTGTCGTGCCTGCAGTCCGCCTGACAGTGGACCAAATTGTCCAAAGAATTGCATAATTATGAAGAGGCTGTATTGTAGGACATGCGCACATGGGTTGGTAATACAAGTACGGTTACGCACGATTTGGGGAACAGCTAGGCCCCTGGCTGGTCTGTTTCTCTTGTAATGAAACTAGGACTTGCTTCAATGGATATCCCTCTTTTCAGTCTCTAAATCAAGTTTGTAGTAAACATTGTTCCCCCTCTGTGCCTAGTAATTTTAAAAACTTGCACAAGGAGTAAGATCCTAACATTTGACGAGCAGGAATCGTAGCATGGGTGCATGGTCTATTTGTGCACATCTATTTTTCGCATGAAATGAAGGGAACGTTCCAAGAACTTCGCTATTTATAAACATAGGATAGGCCCTAACAGCTGCTGACTTAAATGAGAGTGTTGAATTATGAGTTAATGGAGTGTAGTGATAATATAAAGTCAGGTGGGTTAATGTAGGGTGATGAAAATAGAAAGGGTTATTCCTGGATAATCTTCCAACTTACTAGAATACTTGTGTGAGGTTGTTTTTACTTTCCTAGAATGTCAAATCAACTTAGTCAAGGTGTTTAACAATTTTTTCGGTGTTTATGGTAGGTGACCCAATCGACAAACCATTGTCCCCCACCCCCCCCCCCCGCACCACTTACCCCATCAAATTGAAATGTTGTTTTATATTTTTTTGTCTTATGATAAGCCCAGTGAAAATTAAGGCCTAGGTTAATGGTTCCATTTGATCTTATGACAAAAATATCCCCAAAGGTGGTCACCATACTAGCTCACATACAATTCGTTCCTTACAGTGGCATAGTTAGAATAGTAACTTTTGCCCAACTTGATGGCTGATTGGTCGATAACTCTACAAATAGAAGAAATGGGATGAAAATACCTACTTTTGTTCATAATCATCCGCTTATAAAACCATTGCAGGGGGCAACTTCCCCCCCCCAGGTGGTATGCCAAGAATTTAGATGTGGATGGAATACAGCTTGTGATAAAGGGCTATACATTTTAACACCACTTTCTTATATACAGTGCTCGGCCCAATTAAAGATCACCCAGAATATTTTGGATACGTGGTGGTGGCAGACAAAATAAAATGGAACAGATAATAGGGAGTGGCCCAGTTGCCAGCGGTGATTGGCCCGACTAGTTTCTTACTTGGAAATTCGGAACGTTTACCGAAGTTAAAACCGTATAGATCTGTGTGAGATGCTAACCTGCTCTAGATCAATGTAATAATTAGTTTTCCAGAACTCAAGTTTATACTGTAATGAAGGAAACAGGTGGGAAAAGTCCCCCTCAGTTTTCTCCAGTTAACTATATACATATTTTATAAGACTTGCGGTAGAATTTTATGAGGCCCTCAACATAGACCATGTCATCCTACAATTTTAGTCATTAATTAAAAATGTTTGCTGCGGGAATCATAACAAACAAAGATTGATGTTGAGATTCTTAGAATGCTGACACCTTTCTCATGTTAAAGCTCTTTACTTTTCCCCCAGTTCAGTTGCGATGAGAAAAATGTGTGCTGAAAGGCGAGTGCTGCCATTTTTATCCTACTGTCAGCTTTAGCCAGAAAGGGGATTCAGTGCATCATCTACGTCATCATTGGCATTGGCGTTCACCTCAACAAAAAAAGTTGATGTACTGCCCCAGCCGCCTTGGTCCAATTTTGATGACTCTTGCACCAAATTACCTTTAGATAAACTGCATCTGGGTGAGATACAAATTGGAAGGTCAATGGTCAAAGGTCAGATGCAAAATTGTATTTTCATGTTTTCTGTTCTCATCTCCTTGAACGCTATGGAAATCTTTCTTAACCTCAAGAAGTTCATATCTTCCTTACTTTTTGTACACATTGAATGATTAGCTTTCTAATCTGTCAAAGAATCACTGGTGCAAGACTCACCTGGGGTGTACACAGATTGACCTATAATGAACCCTACATGACCTTTGACTGTCAATATATTTTCCTGCCAGGAGGAAGTTCCAACTTCTGTCTTTTTAATGTTTAACATCTGGCTTTATAATTATGCACAAATAACTTTTCAGTGAAATGGTTGAGCACATTCATACTGGGCAAGATGGACTCTCATGTGTGGTCTTGAATATGAATAGAGTTTGAGGTCAAAGGTCAAGTTGCAATTGTTAGGGATCATTCAACCTTTTGCAATCGCATATACACTTGTTGAACTTTCCGTGTTTGTAGATTCAGGTAAAAATTTTATTTTTAAGGCAGTTGTGATGGGGTTAAGTTGTGAAGTTGAGGTCAAAGGTCATGCAGAACTTTACAGGGGTAACTTAACAAAATGCGTTTGTTGAAAACTTTTAGCTAAAATTTGCTTTAACTTATATAATGAAATATTCCGAAATAAGATGTAACAGATGGTTTCATGGTCATTGGAGTATTCCTTACAAAGAAAGCACCATTTTCATGCTTAATTTTGGCAGCAGTAGATGATTTAAGGAAGCCGCCATGTGTATTGTGGCTGCCAGCTATAGCTGGAGGACCACTCAGCAATCTGTTGTGCATGTGTATTTGTGTGTAGATGTGTGTGTGTGGATGTGTGTGTCACTAAAATTTTTTTTTTTTTAAATTGACATTAATTTTTTTTTTAAATTGACCTCAATTGAAAAGTTGAAGCTCAATTGGAACCAATTTGTACCATAGGTGCACCATGGGATCCTTCATATGTTGATGAGGTCAAAGGTCATATACCAAGGTCAAAGGTCATGTGAGGTCAAGTTGAAAAATAGGCTTCAATTGACCTCAATTGAAAAGTTGAAGTTCAATTGGTACCAAACTTGTGTTATAGCATCAACGTCATGGAGCGGCCCACAGCTTATATTCTTTAAATATAGCGAGCGCGAAAGCCGAGAACCGCAAAATTCTAATTATTTATGCTATCGTTCTGCTACAAGCCATGAACTGCACTCGTATCCTTTGTGTACACACCAGTTTTATTTAGGGGTATTTCATTATATATGTGCTGATAGATTCATGCCAGTAAATCCTGTTAATGTCACATTACATCTGAATGTTATAACAATGTGGAATTTACAGCTGATCTTTATGATTGAGTTATGTCATCATCCACACTCTATACACAAACATTCAAATAACATAGTGCCCAAATGAATTGAGTATGCGCAGTATGCTTTGTATTATAAACAGTCGAGAACAGTTAGATACTATTACCAGAATGTAAACTAGTGATGCACCTACTAGGGACAGGTAACTTTCACATTTGAATGGCTTGCTGTAAACCCACTGTAAAATGGTTGACTCATGATCTGAAGGTTGTGGGTTTGAATCCTGCTATACTTCGTCCGGCCTGAACTAAGGAGTGACGTCATAACTTACACGCAGTCTTAAACGTGTGAACCGCAGTAAGCCGCGGCTGTAATCGCGAGCGTACAAAGTTGGCATTCGCGATACGCATGCACAATAGGGCGCGAAAGCTATGACATATCACTGAGTTCCGGCTGGACGAAGTATAGAGCTAATGCGTTGGGCACTTGAGCAAGGCACTTACCGGCTTGCCGCTCGTGCTGTCTTACTCAGGAGGTGAAATGGGAGATGTTAGGAGATATTACAAACAAGGCACAGAGAGGATCAAATGCCAATGGACATATTTTGTGTTTTTGCTGAAATGGGGGATTGTTTTCAAATGAGACGAAAGACACAACGAGTAACACAGTGATACAATTATCGAGTCAAAGGTCCCCAAATGTCAAATGCCCAACTAGCTGACATTCAAATGAAATGGAACCTATCACATTCTAACATGTTAACATACTTTGGGCGTATAGGGTCAGTATGGGTTCCTTAAAGGGTTCAGAGTCAATTTCAGAATCACTTGCAACAATCTTTTACTTTACCTCACTTAACTATGCTCAGATCGTCTCCAGATTGTAGTTAGTTTCATCTTCTTAAAAATAATATCTTTGAAACATTCATGTTTTAGGGAAAAGATGGAGGAAATAAAACAACTTACTAAAAATACAGAGGTGTTTTTATCAGTGCTCTTTAAACAACAAATCCCGAGGACACTTATTTGGGATCATGGTCCCTATTTTTAAAAATTCTGTGCTCTGATGCAAATTCATTGAACTTCCTGCCAGTTCAAAATGGAATCAACTGCAAGAGTGAATTGTCAGGATATTATTAGAGGTTTGAACACCCACACAGCAAACCATAAATCCAACTCAGTGGAAATACTACAACATTGATTTGTTTGTGGGAATGTCTTCAATGAATGCATGAAGAGAATACATCATCACATGATTGAGTGGCTCACAGCATATTGGCTTTCTTGCTATTCCAGTTTTGAAATGTGTTACGCCTATGTGGAGGATTGGAGTAGTCTTCCCACAGTGGAGTATGGATTTTAATATGAAAGGCCCATTGGGTATAATTAGGCATTAGTGTCACCAGTATTTCTTTATCATATCACTAGTAGAAAAATGGTAAATGGTAATGGGCAATCTTAAAGGCCTTTTTGTGATTCACAACCTCCCACTGTAACTTCAACTTTTATATTATCTAAAGTGTTGGCATAAAGTGGCACTGGCACATTTCACAAAAATATGATTTTTTTTTTTTCAATTGCTTGCAAATGATAGTACATGACCATGGAAGAATATGAGAATAGTACACATAAAAATAACATACCCAAAAAGAGATAGTATAGGGACATTAATAATACATTTGAGAGGGCGTGTGGTCCAGTGGGATAGAGCATTCGGCTCGTGATACGAAGGTCGTGGGTTCGAGTCCCACTGTTGCCAACGCGTTGTGTCCTTGGGTAAGACACTTTATCTCGATTGCCTCTCTCCACCCAGGTGCTAATGGGGAGATGCTGTAGGGATAGTGGTCCATTGAAGCGCCACCCAAAGATGAGTCTGCCTTGGTATGTGATGGAAGCTGGACGGTATTCCAAGGTAGCGGGTTAATATGTAAAAGCGCTTTGATACACATGAAAAGCGCTATATAAATGCTGCAATTATTTTATTATTATTATTATTATTATAAGAGGCTCAAGACATCCAGGTAATTTGTAGGCTAACATTAAGTTTGCCATAACTTTAATCAACAAATGTATCTATTACTTTAATATCATAGACTTGTACTCATTGATATTAAAACCACAAAGGTCACAGATTGGTGAAACAGGGTGCATGCCATGGGAGTCAACTCTGGTGTGTGTTTTCTTGTGTTAAACACCATTTACGTCGTCTGCTGAATAAATGTCGCCAGAGTCATTTTATTATAAAATCGTTCTGTTTACCCATAATGGCGCTGATTTGGTCTTGATCATTTCAGTTGAGTATAAAAACTTTATAACCGTGCAAAAATATCGATTTTGAAAAATCTTGAGGGCGCACTATATTTCAAATGTGCCAGTGTCTCTTAAGGGTGATAGAGGGTTCTTCCAGCACGCACACCTATTTGCAGTTGCGCATCGTTTAGCGTGAACACTTACGCACTCGCTATATGTGCGTCAAATGTTTTCTTGAGATGCGTCTAACGCTAGCGCGTGGTTTCGTGTAGTTTTGCATTCTCATTTAGTTTTGGATTATTTCGTGTGATGTTTTGTTCACGGTGTTTTTCGGGCAATTTCAGAAAATTCGCTTTAATAGAACTAATACCCACAGGCATCTTTTTATCCCACATAAAACACCCAACATTTCAGAGAACCGGGAGAAATCGGAGAAAGGTGTAAGCGCATTTTCAATTGAGGGTCGTCGAATTTTAAGAGCTCATTCAGCAATTAAAAAAGGTATCTTCACTACAAGACTTGCGGTGATGAATAGCGAACCTTCGGAATATTAAACCTTAGAATATCGAGAGGACCCCGCAATGAACATGATGAATTATATAGATACTAATTGAAGCCGCGATGCCACGATTGCACTACTAGTATTTATTATGAGATAACATTTTTAATTCCACATTTTAGAAAACCCAACTGAGATAACAAACAAAAGTGTCACATCAGAGTTGTCTCTGTTTTTGGTGGCGATGACACCAATCAAATTGTTTGGCAACCTTAACCCTGAAACCCTAAAACTAACCCTACCCTTGAAACTAAAACTTGATCTTATAATAAATTGTCTTCTTCAAATCAATTGTTCCATTAAAAAAAGTTTGGAACAGCGAACCCCTTTTGAAATTCAGAATACAGAACACGGTATTATGGTTTCGAAATTATATAGCGAACCTTAGCTTGGAAAAGCGAATCTTTCTTGGAATATCTAACCTTATTACATATTCAGAAAAGCGGATCCTTTTACAAATTCGGAATAGACACCCGTTCCAATTATCGAAATAGTGAACCATTTTTACTATTCGGAATAGCGAACCTTTTAAAGGATTAAAAAAAAAGCAAATGCTAAAAACGCATGTTCGGAAAACGAACCTTCGGAATACCGAATCTAACGAACAATGAACCTTCGAAATATCGAGAGGGCCCCAAAATAACTACTTCCAATCTCATGAGTCGCAAGGTGAATTAGAAAGGATCGCAAATATAATGCACACAGTCTGTATTTGCCTTCTGTTCAGCATGTTTAGCCTGCAATGCAGATGCACAAACTTTGGTTGCTTTTTGGGTTTGGTTTCTTAGCGCTTCTTTTTACATGTTTAGTGTTGTTATTGATTGCCGAGTTTTCTTGCATAAAAAAGTTGATCGATTGGCCAACATCTTCTAAACATTTGAAGGGTAATTGTGTTATATTCTGACGTTTATGCCACTTATAGCGTTCTATTTTTAAGGATGAGAGAAATCACTTGCGTAGATTATAAAACTGATACCGTATTCTATCATAATCACTGTTTAGCGGCTTATGATGCGTATATACACCTGGCTCTAGTTTCAGTGCGTAGGTACGCGAAGAGTGCTGCGCCCACAACAGTTAACCAAGACGCACTAAAATGAAAAAAAGTGTATTCTTTGGGACATATTTTTACAGATTTCTAGAAAACTAAGTCGGTGACCCCCTCTTTTTATTGATGCGCCTTAAATGTCTGGCATATGACTTCAACATAATTTAAAAAATAAAAAATCTGGCCGTCAGAAGTTTATTTTTTATGAGGAAAATGGCGTCGTTTTCTCATTTTCCCATAGAGCTCTGTAAAAATTTTTCTTAAAAATGCGATTTTTTTAACACGTCATACCTCAAAAACTAAGTCGATGACCCCCATTTTTTATTTCAGATTTTTCATTTACACCGATTAAAATACCATATATCTGAAAATAAAGAAAATCTGGCCGTTAGCTCTATGATCCTCTATCACCCTTAAGTAAAGTATGGGTGTGCATAATCTTACATGCATTTTCAATTAACTCTAGAAGAAATTCACAATTCACAACACTGGTAGCCTATGGGGCAACGTGACATGAACATTTACTCAGAAGCCTTACTGAAATTTTGGCCGTAACCATTTCTTGTGGATATCAAGTGAACCATAAACAAAAATGAAGGTGATAGGATCACAAAATGCACCTATAATTTTACAAATTTTCTCCATCAAAAAATATTACCAATTATTATTTATATCAGGCTTCCGAGTGGTACAAAGAAATCTTTGTATTGTACAGCTTTGGTAAAAGTGCCCGGATGCAATACAATATTCTTTTGAATATTGTATAGCATCTGGGCATTTTGGAATGACATCAAAGAAGCACTGTCGTTCAGACTGGTAGACCGGGGTGTTTGATGATGTTGATCAAGACTCGCCAGTTGGACTACAGCACTGTCAATGCAAGGTTTGGTTTGAGTCAGCCTGATATTTAAATAATAATAATAATAATAATATTGAATGCATTTTTTCATATGATACAAAAAAATATTGTACTCGTCTTTGACTCATACAATATTTTTCTAGCTTGTGCAATATATTCTTGTATCATACTCAGAGGGTGTTTTGAATCAATCCCATGATGCATAGCAATGTTCCTATACTGTACTGTAGTAAATGCATGTCAGTACTTAGGGACAAAAAAAGTGTTCCAAAAGTTTAAAAACCACAAAATATTTCATAATCATGCTAAAAATTCCCTAAGTACTAACGCTTTGTGGGCTAAAATGAACGTTAAAGTCGGGGTTTTTATGTGTTAAGAATAGGATTTTTATGGGATCACATGACCCTATTGAGGTGAAATTTCTCAAAACTGGTGCATTGTGGGATTGACTCAAAACACCCTCTGTATAATACTCAAAGCCATTCAATTATAAATACCTTTTGTGCACAAGTTTGATAATCACCCAAAAACTTGTTACCAGTCTGCTGAATAAAGTTTGTCACATGGTGTAGGATTTCATGTGTGTGCAGAGGACTGATCTTTCAGCCATTACTGCTTTGCTGCTCAGTTGATGTGATGATGGTGCAGGGTCTCATTTCTCTCTACACTAGCAGTAGCACAAGATACTGGTGGGTGGGCGGGCGGATGTTTGAGCTTCAGAGTTTAATTAATATCATATGGAAACCATTTCAGCACACTAAATGTGTATTTTTTGGAAAAGACAAAAAAAAAAAAAAAAAAAAAAAAAAAAAAAAAAAATTTGCTTGATAAATTGACTGATTAGCACTGTTTGGCTGGTTGTAGATCTTGCTGCATGAGTGGCAGCATGAGTATTGGGGCTTAAAGAGACATGAGGAGATTTCCAGGAAGAAGCGCCCCCAATTTTTCTTGAATCCCAGTTTTTTACATTATTTGGAATGCTTACCAATGTATTAGATCACACCTGAAGTGAATAAGCCGAATACACCATCTTTATGTAATAAGATGATGATTTAGTAGTTTCTGTCGTGCACGACAGAAAGTCAAAGCATGGTTTTCTATGGGGAACAATTATGATAGCAGGCAAGTTCAAAACAAGGTTTACGGTTTTCTTTTGCACCTGTTTGTCCAATAAACCTTCGAAACGTTCTACAACCGATCCAGTGAAATTTGAGAGAAATTTTGTATCCTAAAAAAATCCTCCTGTCACTTTAAGGGCTAAAATGTGCAATGCAGTGGAAGCCATTTCAAAAGACTAAATTAACATTTCCAGGAAAAGACATGTTTTTAGCAAACTTATGTTGGTCTGAAAAAGATGACGTAATATGGCATGGGGGAGAAGACTGACAAATTTGCTTTTGATGATGTAAGTAATTACTTAACAGATATGTTCAATGATTTAACAATGCTTGACTTGACATAGATGGGTAGGTGGGTGTTATGGCTTCAGGGCTAAAAATAAATATGGGATGGAAACTTCTATGGGGGCTGGATGAGTCTTTCAAGGAAAATAAATTAACGAGCATTGTAGCTTAAGGCTGTGACCGGTAGGCAGTGTAATTTAGCATGATAAAACAGCTTGATGGATTTGCTTTGATGGTACAAATAATCACTTGAAGATAATTGTCCGATTTTTCAAATACCATGTTCTGTACTTCAACAAACACAGGATTCCAAAGGACATCGCTGGATAAGGAATGAAGGACGCCCTCTATAGTTTTTATGAGAACTGATGAATTTGAAACATTCCGCATTATAAAGCAACATGCTTAAAGTTTACCTTTTTGTGGTTTTCAAAAAAATCCACTTTATATAAATTCTCAAAAAGTCACTTTTATTTAAAATTATAATACAGGCTTCAATGGGTAAATGAAATTTCAAAATATGAACCGTTTTTCATTCATCACACCCCAAGAACCACAATGCCGCTTTGCAGATGCGTTATATTATTAGCAACATATATGTGAGTGCATTCGGTTCTGGGGAGGGGGGAAGCCCCATTTTTGCATTTTGGTTTTTTGAGGGGGAAATGAACACTCAATGGATTGCCAAAAACAACAACCTATTACATACATATATACATACCATACCACACTATGAGGTAAGCTGCTATCTACCAAGTGCTCAGTTCAGTAGCCCCTTGGATGGGTTACATGTTAACAACAAACCGCTGACATGCAGGTTCTGGGTATCCTAAATCATACTAAACTGCAAGGGTGCATTTGCTCAATATACTGTGAATGAAGCTAAGACTGCACCATGTGAGTGAGATTTTATAGTATGAGTGAGAGTTAACCTTGCTCATGATATAAATAGGCACGGTCATTGTCTTTCATAATAGAGTTTGCTTGGTGTGAAGAATTGTTATATAAATCCCAAATCTTAGCACTCATTGCAATACATCAGCATAAGCTAAATAGGTACTTGTATACTTGTCATAAAGGCTGCCTTGCGTAGCCTCTTTGTAGCTTATAAGGACAAAAGGTCTAATCTTTGTGGCATCATTTACAAGCTCCGTAACAAAGGGGAGCTATGCAACATCTTCCCTGTTTCCTTCATTCAAATCATAACTGGTCATTGGCATGGAGCATGCTCTAAGCTTTGTCTTTTCCAGAGACTGCCCCTGAAGTTTTTCAGACTTTTCTCATTTTTTCTTGATACAAGTTGTATTTTAGGGAAAAAAGTGGGGTGGGGGTAGATTAAAATTTGGTTCTATGACTTTTCAAAGAGCTTTATACTCCTACGAATTGGCATATCTGATATGTGATCCAGTTACATCATTTCAAAATGATGTGGTATAAAGTGTCATCAAAAGTTTAAAAAAAATCTGTCTTTCAACAGTTAGGAATTATATCTGACAGTTTTGGTTTTGTTATTAAAACTTACATAGATGCAGATGAGGGCAATATATCTCCATCAACCTTTCAAATCTACAAATTGGCATATATTTGTATCATATTTGAGTTTGTATGTCATCCCAAAATGATGAGTAAAGGTGAACGAGAGAGTTTGAGGCAACCAAATATGTGGTCATAATAGTACTTTCATATAGATTAGACACTCAATAGATTACTTAGGGTCTCATTGTCCACCATCAAATTTTATGCATGTTACCATAACAGAAATGCAGAAATGGGATTTAATGGTCAAAGGTTAGCGTCTCGTAGACGTCTAAGGTCAGATAGAGCCTTTCAAAACACAATAAATGAGCCTTGTGCACAAATGATCTAAATTATATATAATAAACAGTTTAATGATCTTACTTGATTGGTCTAAGAATTTGGTATGTCCAAAACAAACTTTACGTATAAAATTGACACTCAATATTTTAGATACATGTATACTTATTGCCCTCAAGAATGCTCCACTAATGTCCACAAGAAGCGTTGCAGTTAACGATTATATGTCCTCACAGCGAAGACTCCAAAATGGACAGCGCACAACTCATACAAAAACCCTCAGGTATTATATTCCAGGGAATCTTCTCAGTCCTGAAGGTAATCTTGTCCAGCAGTTCAAGACGACAAGGATAAATTAAGTCCCTCGACGATAATACATGTAAATCCAAGAATCAGTCCAAGAAAATCACCACGATTTCTATCTGTCAAATTTGGAATCCTACTTTGTTCCCAGCACATTCGGCTTCAAAGACGACCAGTAGAATAAGACAGCAACTCTGCTCACAGGGAATTATATATCCTGGCACTTTCAGGTCTGCCTCTCAAGCAGAGTAAACTGCTTATCTTTCCTACGTACTTGTTTATACTAGGGTGGCTGGCAGAGAGTCCTTCCAGTGATAGATTTAACTACTCACAGATAGATTCCACTTTCTAACAATAATCATTACATATTCTGATGCATAAATATGACCTGGCACATCAATCGAGTTCACATCTAAATTACATCCACTCATATATATAACTTTGTGGGGGAATTCCCAGATCTTGCAATGTTTGGAGTCTTTTAAAGCATAAACAAGCTTCTCCTATTGGGCAATCTATCTAACAAGTGCATTTTGCATAAACAACTAGGGGTATTCCCCTTTCTCTTTTCTCTTTCTATAAACAAATACTACTTTTCCGGTGAGAATCTTTTCTCAAATAAAATTGAGAAATAATATTTTTAAAAGTTTAATCAGAAAAATGGAGGCCAATATAACAAAAGTCATATAACCGAACTTTAAAGTGACATGATGATATTGTTTTTTTTAGGAACTACTAATTTCCTTCTCGCAAATTGCCCCTAGAATCATTGTAGCCCACATACCCAGAAGGTTTCGAAGGTTTTATTGGACAACTGGTGCAAAAGAAACCATAAACCTTGTTTTGAACTTAATTTCCTGCTATCGTAATTGGTTCCCATAGAAAACCAATGCTTTGACTTTCTGTCGTGCACGACAGAAAGTACTAATCATCATGTTATTACATAAGGACGGCCGTATTCGCTATTCTATTCAGATGTGGAATCTATACATTGGAAAGCATTTTCCAAATACAAAACAAACCGGGCGGGTTCGAAAAAATTGGGGGCGCTTCTTTCTGGGAATCTGCCAATGTCTCTTTAATCTACCCCCGACTACTACCCCCCCCCCCCCCACCCCGTGAATTTTGATTTTCTTATTTCAAACTATAAAACCTAGGCTGAATTTTGTATTTGCTCCTATACAAAATTAGCAATTTCACATTTTTTTGTACCAAAGATGCTTTCCAGCTTAATCCTTTTCAGATGGGATATTTTTTTTGATTGAAAGCTTTAATTCCCAGTGCAAAAAACCAATGTTCATATTTTTAAGGACACCTGTTACTTGAAATCTCTCATTGTACCCTTAAGAATTAAGTCTGGGATATTTCCCTGAACATTAGAAACTCAATATTCCGGTTTTGTTCATGTTAAAATTCCTACAATTATAGCCAATAGGGACCCGCTTCAAATGATCTTTGTAAAAAAAAGAAACCCTACAAACTGGTCCCAAATTGTGCTAACAACACTTTAGTTGTAGCACCAAAATTAAGATGACTGTAAATTGAAGAATGATACATATATTCTGATCATTATACACTCCTATCCGACAGTTTTAATTTGGTTAACACAGCTACAGAATGAAAGGGGGGAATCTTTTCTGCAATTATCATAATATCGCCTATTATTCTATAATCATTCCAAAATTTATGAAGAAATGTTATATAAGTAATAACAATATGCCTTTGACCATGTACAAACCAAATGTGTCTTATTTCTTTTGTTAGCAACTGAAAATTCAGATGGCCAGCCAATCTGGGCTGCCTTCAAAGTTAAGTGCCCATGGGCCCCGAATCGCTAAAGCCTTCGTCCCCAGAATGCCCGATTTTACCGGAAGTGGTCCCAACATTTTTGGTAATCAGAAGAAAGCTACTATTTTTCTCATTTACACCCCTGTGAAATCTGAAGCGCTAAAGATGTTTGGTTGGGATGTTATGAGCAAAAATGTGACCCATTTTTGTCGACTAATATTTTTATTTTACCACCACGTGCTCTATGGTAGTTCAAAAATCATGTTTTAGCTCTGCACACCAGAACCGATTAGAATATTGGCGTGAAACTTGGCAGATGGACAGTTTTGGGGTCAAATGTCATTCTAGCAATATGAAAAACTTCATAGGGGAAATTGGGCCATCCTCCTATAATTAAAACTACAATTGCCATAAATATTGGAATAAATTTATATCACATGATAAAAGTCGAAAAAGAAATGTATGGCTAATCTCCGCAAAAGAAACACTCTATTTTTCATTTGGTTTGTTTTGTTGGCCATATTTAAAATTCTAATAGCGACCACTATGGCTCAAAGAGTTTTAACAAACTGTAATTGGCCATGTGATCTGCACTATATTTATGATATCATTCCAACATATCACCATTGCAGTAAAGAACAAACTACTTATGAAATATGTTTTTTAATTTAATTTTAAAATTTTAAATTGCCTTAAATTACCAATGGCGCTGATAATATTAAGAAATGATATATTGGTTTATAGTCAAAACAAAGACATAATATTCCATACTTTAATTTTTAACTTTTTAAGGTCATTTGGAGAATAAACTAAGTTTTCATTACAAATTATTGGGCAAGTTGGTATATTTTGTACGCAAGCTATATTGACGCCATCTTGAATTTTAATGCATGTTTAACAAAACCAGATATGAATTCCTAATATTCAAAGAAATATTTCTTTACTTTTCCACATCTAATCATTTTGGAATGGTATAACATATATATATATCATATATGCCAATTTGTAGGAGTGTAAAGCTCTTTGAAGAGGGTCACATTGGCTGCCAGCTTAAATTGACCTTTTTTCCATTTTAGCCATTTTTTAAACCCTAGAACTCCCAAGCAATGGTCCCGAATGTTACAAAACTATACATTTGTGGAATCCCTTATGACTAGACGGACAATATGGCATACATTTCAACATGATTGGGGCATTTTGAAAATTTGACCCCTGTGTAAACTTAAATTGGCCCCTATTGAAAAGGTGACACCACAATTTGAGAGTACTACCTACCTAGCGTTGATATAGAGGGTGCATACTAACTACCAAATGTGTCAAACCTTTTTCTGTAGTGAGGGGTAAACGATGATGTTTGACCTGGGTCCCAGCTCCTCTACTAATAGGAGTATATAATGGTCAAAACCATATACTCTAGCTTTACTCTACCTCCTTTTATTCATAATTTTGACATTGCATGACTAAATATATTACAAATATATGGAAATTCATAGATTTAAAGAGCTTTGAAGGCGACCATCTTGGATTTAAAGCTTAATGATATTACAGATATGCTTGGCATAACTTCACAATGGCCCTTTTTCAGGGGGCGAGGGGGGGCACATATATTTTCAGGGGGCAAGCATATATTAAAATTTGTTTAAAAATTGTTAGTATAGTATATGGCCTGTGTAAATCACTAATTTTTCAAGGGGCAAGAGGGGGGCAAGATTCCCCACAGTGGGCAGCTGCCCCCCTCTGGCTACGCCACTGATCAGTGTGAAATAGCTAAGCTCATATCGATGTCCTTCATATTGAAAATCATGACTTTGTTAGAAAAGACACAGTATCCTATGGTACTGGCACACTATACATAAGTGCAAACACTTACTGCATCAAAACGGAAAATTGGATTCATCTCAAACTTTGGAATTGAGAATTTTAGGTGACTATCTTTAGTTCTAGTTGATTATTTTGTAATTAATACGCAAAAAAATCTCTGAGTCGGCCTTTAAAGGCAGCTTATACACAACAGATTTTGTTTGTGGCAGCCTTTTTCACATTCCAGGTTGCAATGCATAGGCAGTGATTAATCACATACAAGATAGGAAACCCTATACATTAATGACAAAACATGCAACAATCTATTTCAAGTCCTATTTGCATTTGAAAGGGCACTAATGTGTCACCCGTTTAAATTGTATCCTTAGTAGAATGGATTGAAAATGTTACTTTATACACCGTGTTGTCAGGCAGCACCTGCTACAGATGATATTACTTTAACACCCTACTTAGATCTGTCCTCTTTTACATGATAGCCAAATCAGTGGTTTAAAGCCACAATCCATCATTTATCTTCCAGTTTGGTATGTCTGATTTTGCTCTTTTTTGAGTGTGTAGCATCATTTAATATAACTTGAGTTGGATAACAAAATGCACAAACATTGTAGAGGCCGCAGTAATTACCAGAAGCATACACTTGGAGTCGTTCCTGGGGGTGGGATGGGGTGACACCCCCATTAACAAAATTCTGTCTGCAAAATTTGCCTTTTTTTCTGCAAATATGTAGATATGTCAGCAAAATTGGTATTAATGTAAAAAAGATTTGGGCATACCCGGCGAGCACAGCGAGCTAGATTAAAAAAAAAATATTTCGATAAATTGATAGTTTTGTCGGCAGCACCCCATTGAAAATGGTATCAGAATGCCCCTGCCGCCTACACTAGTCCTACCAGCAAAACAGAACATAGATGACACATGCTGTGTGCCTTTCAACTGCACAACTCAATATGTTCAAGGGGAAGATATAGGTCCTTAGCAAAAGAGGGCCTGGATTTTTTTCCTGGCTTGCTTTGCTCACAGGTAATCTTTCAAATTAGCCTATTATATAAAGGCTTGTGATCTCTATTTTTACCTTTTCACTTTTAATATATAACACTATCCTCATTTTAACTTGACTTTTGGTCATCAACTCTTTTCAAGTGTTCAGTCTGACAGTACATAACACTTTAGCTTTGGATATTTGATGCGCTATTAGCGGTGGTCTAGTACTTTATTGACATTTTGGACATGGTGATTTCCTATTTTTATCGGCATGGTCAATCTCAAGTAGATAGCATCATAAACAGTTTGTTTAAAGTCAGGAAACTAATGTTAACTCTCTCTGTGCTGGGCAATTGTGTATAAGTTATAACACATAAGTCAGTGACATTTGAGATGGTTTGCCAAATATTTGTGGGTCATTTGGGGAACCATCTAAAAACAAACACAAAAAAAAACAAAGACTAGGGCTTGTTTGGACTCATTTCAATGCATTTTAGGTTGAATTTGAATATGCCCATGAAACTAAATAATTTTGAAATGTTTTTAACCAAAAAATCCAAAATTGACAAGAAGTAATGCGTGTGTCGAGTGCACTCGACATCTGCAGGGAGAGAGTTAAATTGTCATCTTATTACATAACAATGGCGTATTCAACTTATTCCCTTCAGGCGTGATCTAATGCATTAGTAAGTATTCCAAATATGCCAAAAAACTGGGTTTGAAAAAATTTGAGGCACTTCTCTCTGGAAATGTCCTCTGACCATAAAACCATCAAGAAAATAGTAAAACAAATTACTGTTATACACTTATTTTCATGGATTTTGCAACTGGCAAACAAGCAATATGCAACAAATTATATTTTACCAAAAATTTAACAAAATAAATTTGGGTAATTTCCCAAAACTTCAAAATTGCAACAGATTCTGTAAGCCAAAAAACTATGACACATGCATATGCCATACAAGATTGCTAGCATGCATTGGTATTATGAATAGTTTAAGACAATTTATAGGCTGTTTTGATTAAAAGGTGGCTTAAAATAAGCACCCAAAACTTCAAAATTGCAACAAATTCTGTAAACCAAAATAACTATGTGCCTGTACAGTAGACACATTCATATGCTGTACAAGATTGCTAGCATGCATTGGTATTGTGAATATTAAGACACGTTTGTAGGATTTGTTTTGAGGTGGCTTTTAAAATATGGTGTTTTGTGACTTTGTATGGTTAATGACTGCACAATTTTCTTTGTATTTTGCAAAAAAAAGCAATGACGAGAAAGCTTGTGTTGATTAAATTATTAATAACGCTTTCCTGTGTGGACGCTTGCGTTATTATTCAACAGAACAACATTCTTAGGGGACTCTTACCTGAAAAAAAGCAAGTGTACCCTAATGATGCCTCAAGTTTGAAGAAACACTCCAAACAAAACTGTGCCACACCCACATCAATGATTAATGTCAGCATAAGCTTGGTTTCATGACATTGACAGTGGTACTGTTAATGAGGATGGTCATATTCCCATGTGTGATATGGCAATGCTGCTCCGTATCCTAAGGGTATACATTGAAGAAAATATTGAATTTGGCCAGAAGAGAAATATTTTGTTGAAATCAAATCAATTCATGCTATTTTGAGAAGCTGCAATTATTTATCAATTTGATGCCAAGATAAGCCAAGAAATGAAAACTCTTTTGAGAGGACAGCCCTGAATCATCTTAATAGGGATAGAAATGTTGTTGTTTTTTCCACATTTGAATTGAGATCCTTGAAAATTAGCAAAGATTATCCTTTGAGCGGTACACTATTCAGGGTGCAATCTTGCTCTTCAGATCGAGTCCTAAGCAAAGACAGAACCAGCAAATTGCTTCAGTAAAGTAAAACATTGTTTCACTGAAAGAAAGAGGAGTAAGCATGAATAAGCTTATTTGTGAGTG
The DNA here is from genome assembly GCA_023653785.1 of Ophioderma brevispina. Taxonomy (NCBI): domain Eukaryota; kingdom Metazoa; phylum Echinodermata; class Ophiuroidea; order Amphilepidida; family Ophiodermatidae; genus Ophioderma; species Ophioderma brevispina. The sequence goes on from JAMKCH010004054.1 coordinate 59,796, forward strand.
AGTGAGGTGATGTAGTGAGTGAGGGGAGGGGGGGTAGGGAGGGAGGGTAGTGGGGGAGGGAAGGAGGGGTAGGGGAGGGAGTGGGGAGGGAGGGAGGGAGTGGGGGATGGGAGGATAAGTGGGGCGGGAGTGGGGTGAGAGAGGGGTATGTGAAGGATTGTTTGTTGTCAAAAATATATTTTGTTTTTTCAGTGGGTGTTAATCATAGAAATTAATCATAACTCGCAAGATGTCACTACCATGGGTAGATAGAAGGGTTTAGCTAGTTACACCCCCCCTCTCCCCCACCAAGGCCTATGGAGATGGCTGGGCTTTGACACCGCCAAACTTTAGAGATAAGGCATGGGTTAGCAATTTGCTTAATTGGATATTTTGAGGTATGGGTAGTGGTTTTAAACATCCTGCTGCAGCCCTGTACCCAAATCAAAAGTGAGAACCAACCGGGACCGAGGGAGAAAAACACAATAAAATAACCAGCACACATGCTACTTTGTTGTAAAGGTCGCTCTTAAAGTTTTTTGTAATTTCCATGGAATACTCATGTATGGCCCAATTGGATCTATGCAGATAACCCATGAGGGTTATGGATTGGTTGGGTCCCCTTTGAATATGCTGTTGAGTGGCTGTGAGCGAGAAAGCAAGTGCAAACTGAATCATGTATGACACATGTTGTATTTGATGTCTATTTTTAAAGTGAACCATTTCATATTGTGCACATTGGATATCTTTTCTTAGTATAGCTGTAGGCAGTTAAGTAGGGAAAATGGCTAGTCTACTGGGGAAAACATACCCCTGGAGCTCCAGGCACGTGTGAAACGAACATTCTTTGAAAACGATATATATACAGCACTGCTTCTAGAGTGAAATAAAGAATGTATGATACTGCTTGATGTGAAGTCCATGTGAGAATTGCCACAGGGTTAATGCTCTTAGACATCTTCCAGAATTATAGATAGTCCAGGTAAGTAAAAAAGGTCAGGACTAATGGTGCATGAACTCATGTGGCAACATTGCCATCCCCATAGGACTCCATGATGTAGAACATATTTGACATCTGCAAGTTTTATTGAAGTTTGGAATGATGAAAAAAATGTTATGTTAAGGTGTTATTATTTTGTTTCTGCTCTGTTCTGTACAGGCGCGTAGCCAGCCCGGTGGTTCCGGGGGGGGGGCAATTTCCTGCAGGGCAAAAGAATTCGAAAAAGGGCTGATTTAACAAAAATATCAGTGTTTTATTTCCCGATTTCCCCTCAAAAAAGTTTTCAAAGGGGGCACTCTGCCCCCCCCCCTGCCCCCACCTGGCTATGCCACTGGTTCTGTACCTCTTTTCACTCCAGGTGCAAATCCAGGGGGGGTGGGCACCCCCAACTGCCAGAATTTTTTTTCAAGGAAAGCGATGCTGCTTCTGAGCCTATGTTTTTCAGGTTATGTCGACCGGTGTAGAAGTTTTTTGTATAGTCCCCGGACTCATAATCCACCTACAACGGTAAAGAATAGGGCACTCAATTCAGTTGACTCTTAATGCAACATTAAGTTTCTTATTCAGTTGTCATCTATGGGGCCCGGACTATGGCTCCTGGTTCACTATATCTGTTTTCACTCCGGCAACAAATTTGCCATTGTATTTTTTTACGACGGCTGTCAAATGCATTATCACGCCTTTGACGATAGAGTTTCTCGCTATTTTTTTCAGGATTCTTGATCACTTGCTACATGATTCTTTGTCTATCTTACACTTTGCTTGACCTTCTGATCTCTCATATCAAACTTAACCATACCTCCACTGGTAATATTTATATAAACCTATATACTCAAAGTCCTGATCAGTTATTGTCCTGAAACAATGAAATTTTTCCAGTGCACTTAAAAATAAGTGATAGGGGTAGGACACGACCTGCTTGATTTGGGCATTGGGGATTTCCAAACGGTAATTTGTGGAACTGTTACGTGCATTTACTATGGCAGTCTCTGTCTCAGTGACGTTACAAAATCAACTCTTAAACTTTCGTTCAAAGATCATGATAATTTAGGAAAAAATTATTAATGTCAAAATCCGTCGAGGTTAGTGGATTAACCTTGCTGCAAAACAGTGTAATTTCCAATAACGGTCATTAGATTTAAGTATTCATGACCAGGCCTAGTCTTTAGTCAAGTCTGTGTGTAACCGTTCGATATGCGTAAGAGCACCCTCTTACGGTAGGTCTTTGAAAAAGATTAG
>JAMKCH010004055.1:0-47445 GCA_023653785.1 Ophioderma brevispina
CAGTCCTTAAAGAGCTCTATTGGCTATCAATTAGCTACCCTAAAACAGCTAAAAAAGGCCAAAGAAGAAATAGATTTTGCGAGTGGAGGAGACAAAAATTAGGGGTTTTGTGCTTGTTTTCCCAAAAAGTGATTTAAAAATCCACTTTTGCCAAATTTGCCCCCCACCTTTGGGGGGGGGGGTAGAATTTGGGGAAAATTCCCCTTTAAAAAAAAAATGCTCCACTAACTATCCTGATTACGGGTCTGTTTATACTATATGATTAGATATGTAGTCTATCATTTATTTAAATATTTAGGCGAAATAGTCCTTACTTTTTATTTTAAGTGCTTGACCTTTATTTGATAAGGCACGATATCATGCGTTTGGATGTATCACCATGCTTAATTTTTTTCGAAAATAAGAGAGACAATTTACATCTGGTCAAACCAGCTGTGAGTTGGGAGGGATTATTGGGTTGGTGAATTCAAATTTTGTAAACAGATGTTTTTCCATGTGAGGAAGAAAGAAAGCATCATGTGAAAAGTCAGATTGTGATAGGGTCGTCCACTTCAAACTTAAGTATATCGGTACTTTCAAACTTGTGCAGGAATACAGATAAGTTCCTCGTTTGGGGCTAATTGTAGCCCAATTGCACCTTTAAAAGGGGAGGGTGGGGCCTTTAAAAAAGAGATGGTCTGGGTTCATTATGGTAAAAATTTTAACTTGACCCAAACTACCATCTTGTCGAATTTTGTGCAATATTTCAATTTTAAAAAAAAAAAAAAACAATGTGATTTTTTAAGTCCATAACGGCATATTTACTGTGTAAAATTATGATTGGTCAACCAAATTTGGGCACATTTTACTCATAATATCCAAATCAAACATCTTTTGCCCAAAGGGTCCACAGGGTAAATGAGAAGAAACTTTATTCAGACAGCAAAAAATATTCGCTACCAATCTAGCACCCAAACAAGACCTTTACTTTAAGATAAGACTATGAGAGGCATCGGCCTTATTTCATTGTAATTTTCTTTTGGAGGTAAACTTTTTCTAGCCAATCCAATGTGAGCAATGCCACATGCCATGAGAAAAATCCTTGAAAGAAAAAAAAAAAAACATCCCAACGATAACAAGCATGGGACAGAGTAAGTGAATGATGATTGTAATGGTTTTCACCTTGCCCATGCACACCTTACACCAACAAAAATGTATCTGTATGTTCCCACCAGCTCTAATTTTAAGATTCACATTTAAAAAATATAAATTTACCACCTGAATCAAACTTAAAGTCAAAGGGTCCTGATTACAACATATATTTTCTGTGTTTCATAGAAGGGCCATCACCAAAGTACTTTAATTCCAAATTTCATTGAATCCGACATTACCATTTTAATGCGAGACGGTAATTGCATGTATTAGTCCAGGGTGGGAAAAACTGCGAAATGTCCTGGGAACACAGTCAAAATTTCCTCCAATTCTTATATTTGTTATTACAAGAAAAAATGTCCCTCCAAATAGCAAGATTTTCCAGGAACAGTTTCCAGTTACAGCATTTTTCCAAGGCTCTGTATTACAATAGCCCATAGCAGTGGGCGTAAATTTCTTTTTGACATTGGGGGGGATAGGTGCTGAAAATTCTGAATGAAATTGGGTTTGCTGAAAAGATTCCATGATTAGCACATGTGCGCACTTAGAGTGCTAAAAATTGCCATTGAAGCTAAAATCATCAATATAATTGTAATTAGAACATTTTTACACTATTAGGTTAAAATATGCGGTTATTTTGGGTAAAAAACACGTGAATGGGTATCAATATTGGGGGGATGGTCGTAATGACCATCCCCCCTCATCAAAATATTGGGGGATATATCCCCCATCCCCCCGGGAATTCGTTATGGCCCATTAGAGACTGTACAAACCATTTGGTTAGGCTAAAAAAATTGTTTGATTGGCGTAACATAGAAAAAAAAATAGGGTAGGTAGGTCGAATTTTTTTTAAATTCTGTTTTGCATTTCAGTGTTTTCATGACCATAAAAAAATAAAAATATTGGGTGCGGCCGGTAAAATAGGGTCGGTCGGGATACAGCAATCAAAACATTTTTTTTTAAAGGCCTTACTGTAAACCAACCTAGTTTACTTTTAGCCTGCCAAGTACATTTTTTATGAAAACATTTTGATATCTCCAAATGGTTAAATCTAGATTTTTGAAATGTCAAATGGAACTCAAAAACAAAAGATCATATGAACATGAATCTGGTGCATATATTAAGCACACTTAGATCTAGGGCCCATATGAAAATGTATTTTATAAACATGCTTCAAATCCAAATATGGTGCAAAATTATAATGATTGGATGCTTCCTGGTTGCCATAGTAACCATATAAACAATTAGGCTACAGATTGCCTGTCTTTTCATCCTACCTATACCACCCAATATTTAGTGTTGTATTTAACATTGTTTAAGTTTAGCCAATCAGAGGCCCTACGTGCTTAAAATGCAACCAGGAACATATTTTACACATTTTTCGAAAAACTTCTCAATAAGGGCTTCAATATATGGTTAATCGTTTAACAACAGCTCTAGCATGGTAGATTGACATCCATCCTATAATTCCTCACCAAGGTATTACCAGAGCCGACTTCTCTGACCCACCGGTACCCGGACTCAAACACGAGGCACCATGGTCCAAAGCAGGCCGTACAAATATGCCTTGAATCTGATCAAGGCTGTAGGCCTAAGAACAACAAACTTGTTATTTTTCACAACGCTGTATGCATAAATTAAATTTATTCTGTATTTTTTCCTGCCGTTCCAAGCAGGGCAAATTAGTGGTCGAACAAGTACCCTTTCGAAGCGATATTCTGCACGGGAAACAATGGGGACCAAAATTTTGTTGCTCTTCAAAATTCCTTTTTAGAAAGTACTTACAGTTTCCTTAAACGTCTCAGCGACAAGTAGTAAAGCCAAAGTAGCAATTCTATGAACAGTAACGATGTCGAAGTGTTAGGGGAACACGCCGAAAATGCAATGGAAACTTACTCAAGGGTACTGGCCCACGCTGCAGTCTCACGTTGATTAATGGTCGCTACTGCTTTCGTTTACCACCCGGGAACGCGCTGTCAAATTTGCATTTGAATGTTGAGCATATGCAAATCGTATTGTCGTTGCTGTGCAGAGTTAAAATTAGCATCCAGGAACGCTGGCACAACGAAGTTGCGATCAGGCGCCGCCATTGGGGAAATTACAATGTTTTTTTTTCAAAACAGAAATTTGAAACAATTAGAGTACACATCTTTCTAAATTCTTAAATCTAAAGTTAACACTCCAATTAATGAAAAATCTTTTAATGATAAAATTCAACTGCGTTTCGTGTACAGACTGATTTTACACTTCTGACTAGACTGCTAAGCTGTGATGTCATTGTCTTAGCACAGGGAGTTGCTTGGTGACGTGATTCATATGCTGTCTCTTTTGATGCAAAATATCGCAACCACCTAAAGCTCCAAACAGAGCATGTTGAACGAACGTATACATGGGGATCGGCGGCCTGTCGCAGCCGATAGCCATATGACCTGACCGCTATTCCAGAATTTCATTTGAATCCACATACACCATTTTAATGCGAGCGGTTAATTGCAGCTTTATTAGTCCAGGGTTGGAAACACTAAACTGCAAAAAGGTCCGTGGAACACGTGCAAACTTTCCCATCAATTTTACTATTTGGTTTATTTACAAGACAAAAATTTCCCCCACTAGCAAGATTTTCCAGGAACCCAGGTTCCCAGTTACTGCAGTTTTTTCCAGGCTTTATACAAATAGCCTCATACCAGTGGGTAAATGTCTTTTGACCTTGGGGGGGATAGGCATTGATGAATTTCTGAATGAAATGGTTTTGCTGAAAGATCCATTATTACACATGTTCGCATTAGCTCGCTAAACATTTTGCCATTTAAATCTAAAATCTTCAATATAATTTTAATTAGAACATTTTTAACTATTATGGTAAAATATTGAGGTTTATTGTCGGGTGTTATTTTTGGGTAAAAACCATGAATGGGCATCAACAATTTTGGGGGGGTGGTGTGAGATCTATGGACCATCCCCCCTCATCAAACATATTGGGTGGATATATCCCCAATCCCCCCGGGATTTTTACTGCCACAAATGTCCCACGAGTACTGTACACAAACCATTTTCTTGGGTTTAGTGCCTAAAAAAAAATTGTTTGATTGGCGTAGCATAGAAAAAAATAGGTGTAGGTAGGGTCGGTTTTTTTTTTAATTCCCTGGTTTTTGCATTTCAGTGTTTTTCATGACCATACAACAAAAACTATTTAGGGTCGGCGGTAAAAATAGGGTCGGTTTCCTGGTTTACGCCAATCAACATTTTTTTTAGGCCTTACTGAAACCAACCTATTTACTTTTTAGCCTGAGCAAAGTACCTTTTTTTTATTAAAAACATTTTTGCTTCATCTAAAAATGGTTAAATCTAATAAATTTTTATTGCAATTTTTCCAAATGGTAAACTCAAACAAAAGATCAATATGACGTGAATCTGGTGCAATATTAAGCACACTTAGATCTAGGGTCACCATATTAAAATGTATTTTAAAATTTAAAATCATGCTTCAAATCCAAATTATGTGCAAAATATAATGATTGATGCTTCCTGGTTGCCATAGTAACCATATAAACATCAGGCTACATATTGCCCTGTCTTTTCATCCTTCCTATACCACCCAATATTTAGTTTTTGTATGTAACATTGTTTAAGTGTTTAGCCAATCAGATGCCCTACGTGCTTACCATGGCAACCAGGACAATATTTTTACACATTTTTTCGAAACTTCTCAATAAGGGCGTTCAATAAATGTTAATAGTTGTAACAAAAACCGCTCTAGCCAATGGTAGATTGACATCCATCCTCTAATATTCCTCACCAATTTATACCAGCGCCGACTTCTTCTGTCCCCCACCCGAATACCGGTACCACCGGACTCAAACATCGAGGTCCCCCATGTCCAAAGCAGGCCCGTACAAATATAGCCTTGAATCTTGATCAGGCTGTTCTGCTAAGAAACCTACCAAACTGGTATTTTTTTCACAACGCTGTACTGCATCATCACATTTATTCTGTATTTTTTTTCCTGCCGTTCCCAAGCAGGCAAATAAGTGGTCCGAACAAGTACCCTTTACGAAGCCGATATTTCTTTCTGAACGGGAAACAATGGACCAACTTATTTTGCTCTTCAAAATTCCTTTAAATTTTAGAAAGTACTTACAGTTTCCAAACGTCTTCCCAGCGACGTAGTAAAGCAAAGTAGCAATTCTATTAACAGTCTATGTCGAAATTGTTTAGGGGAACATGGGTCGAAAATGCAATTGAATACTTACTCAAGGTACTGGCCCCGCTGCAGTCTCACTGAGCAAATGTGGTTTGCTACTGCTTTCGTTGACCATCCGGAACGGGCTGTCAAAATTTGCATTTGAATGTTGAGCATACATGCAAATCGTATTGTGGTTGTTTGCTGTGTCATAGTTAATTAGCATCCTCACATTGGCACAACGAAGTTGCGATGCAGGCGCCGCCATTGAAATACAAATTTTTTTTTTCAAAACAGAAATTTGAACAATTAGAGTACACATCTTTCTAAACATCTTTCTTAATATTCTGTTAAATCTTAACGTAACAACTCCAAATTCCTTAAATCTTTTCTTATAAAATTCCTGCGTCTCGTGTACAGAATGATTTACACTTCTAGCGAGACTGCTAAGCTGTGATGTCATTGTCTTGCACAGGAGTTGCCTCTGGTACCGATTCATATGCTGTCCCTTTTTGTAGTCTGCAATATTCGAAATCACCTAAGTCATCCCAAACAGAGCAATGTTGAAACGAACGTATACCATGGGGATCGACGGCCTTCGCAGCCGATAGCCATATGACCTGACCGCTATACAGGTCAGTGGCCATATAGCATTTGTTTCCAGATTAATACCTCTGAGAGTGTAAACACCATGTCCGCTGCTGCGATAGAATCCTGGATAGAAGCCGACGAAAATTGCCTGATTTCCCGTCACACATACGTGAATCGCATTCATAGTAAACCCAGTGTAAGATTAACATTAATCCCTATATCTTGCTCATTGGGCATATGTGTGACCAAAACTTCTACATGCATTATTGCCATAGGAAATGTACATAAGATTTTTCGCTGGCCTACCATATTGTCCGCAACCTCAAGTTTTAGCCCTGTTGGTGATACACCGGGTGTCGGTACCGAACCTAGGGCCAATACCCTAAATAATTTTAAATGACTATTAGTGTTTATTATTAATTATTTTTAGTTAGGGAATATTGTTTGGGAAATAAACCCTAATTGTATAGTTCGCCTACTACTTACTCTGGCTCTAATTCTCTTAGACAATTTTTACTTATTTTTTTAAGAACGTACGCCCGCTTCCATCCCCCACCAAAACTGCCGCACCACCGTTGGCACATAGCCTAAGTGCGCCGTCACATTTCCTTTTTCTGAAATGGCTATCTACATACGGGCGCGAGAGTTGCTGGTTGTAACAACGCAACCTTTTATTCCTTTATACGCGTTGGTCATGGTTCTGTCGGGTTACAGGCGGAATGCTGGCATAGTCCTTGATGCAGAAAAATAAATTATGACGGAGAGTATCACTGTACAACGCAATGCATGCAAATGGCAATGCATTATGATCAGGATGATTCAATTATTCTGCCACCGACATCCTTAAGCATGCAGTTTTTAATTTCCCATTGCAGCAGCTTCTTCAATTCATAACTGGTGGCACATACAAATTTTTTTTTCCCAATAATGAATGATTCAATGCGCCCGTCTGTTGCCCAAGGATCGAAGTAGACTATCAGTCGCCGTAATAATTGTTTGAACTATCGTACGCAGTACTGGCGTGGTTGCGACTGTACACGGGCGTATTTTTCGTGTCTATTTTAAAATAATTGTTGTGTTTAGTGCGCGCTTATCTACAGCACAGTGGCGACCTCTGCACACATGCGAGGCAGATTGTTCAATCGGTTCAAACATATATACTCAACGATCAGTAAGAAATTAATGAATATCACTAACTTCAAGTTTAGACAATGTTTAATTTTTGTAAAAATTACCAAAATGAAGGTTGTGTGTTCCATTCCACGTTCGCGAAAAGTTATCCTGTGTTTTTTGTGCGATGTTCACCTGGCCGCCACAATTACTTTGGGCGAGACATTATTGTGTCACAATCCATTTTGGTACTCTATACGAAAGGTCCCTCTCACACTCAGTAACTGATAGGGGTAGCTGGTACTGGTAGTCGGATACAAAATTTTGCTAGCATTCACTACATTTGTACAGAAAACCACATGTACGTCTATACTGCGCGACGTCCGTCTGCAACACTAACCACAAATTGTAATAGAAATCATACTATATATCCCCAAACAAAGTAGGAACGAGTTTTGTGTAGTTTTTTCACTAGATTGATTGATTTGGCATTACAATGCTGTATAAATAGATATTTTCATATTCCCAATATCTTCTTTAAATGTAAGAACTTCTGATCAACTGAAAAGCAAATCAAAGAGCAAGCCCTACAAATTTAGTTTTTAAACATTAAACGGCTGAAACCTCTTACCCTCACAATGCATATATCGTCCCCGTGAGTTTTATGAGTTAAAATCCAATTACCATTTAACAAAACTCCGAAAATATTTGATTCTAAGTTACTATTACTTACATGCTCTTCTCAACATTTTAAGTACTTCAACTTGATAAACAAACTTTTGACACTATTTCGGATTGCTTGATAATGAGTGAACCGCATTTGGGCGGTGCGAAGGTGTGTCTGTTTTAGCTGCGATCATTGGTGGATTTTAGGTGGGTGCTAGTGCTTGATATTATGCAAGTGTTGCAAAACATGACAACCACAGCATCAAATAACAGGCATGACGACGTACTGGCGAGGTTCATTGCTCAATTAGTTTTGTGGGAAAACGAAAAACTTCTCTTCTGAAAAAAATTATATGATGTTATTAGAAATAAAGTCACCTAAACGGTTGATGAATTTAGGCTAAGTTTTTTCGTCCAAACACGACGTGCTGGCGAGGAGGTCATTGCTCAATCGGTTTTTGTTGAAAACTAAAACTTCTCGTTCTGAAACAGTATTAAAAAAAACTGTGGTCGGGGTCGCCAGGCTAATTTTACAAGAAATAAGAACACCCTTGGAGCAGTTAAAGGAGTAGATGGTTTTTCTAGTTTTAAGTTGGCACTTTTATTACAGAAACGTGTATAAAAAAGAAATCTTCATAACTGATTTAAAGTAGATTGCATTAGAACCAAGCACCTGTTTACAACTTGACTTCCCGTTGACCTTTGACCTCGGTAATTGCATTTGGACACTCACATAGTTCTAATCTTTAATTTAACATAGTTTACACCTTCCTGTCATTTCAAATAAGAAAATAGAAAAACCGCCCCATGGGGGCGCAAATGTGTTTAAAACTGAATTCCTCCCCAAGTTATAAGCTTTAATTTAACATAGCTTACCACCTTCCTTTTCATTTCAAATAAAGAAAATATAAAAAAAAACGCCCATTGGGCGCAAAAATTTGTTAAACCGAATCCCCAAGTTTTAAGCTTTAATTTAACATAGTTTTACAACACCTTCCTGTCATTTCATAAAAAAATAGACAACGGGCGCCCAAATGGGGGCCAAATGTGTTTAAAACCTGAAATCTCCCCAGTTATAAGCTTTACTGTTAAACATAGGTTACCCTTCCTATCATTTCAAATAAAAAAAATAGAAAAAACGGCATTGGGCGCAAAATGTGTTAAACTGATCCCCAAGTTTATAAACTTTAATGTACATAGGTTACACCTCCTGTCTTTTCAAATAAAAAAATAGAAAAAAACAAAAACGCGCCCAATGGGGCGCAAAATGTGTTTAAAAATGAATCCCCAAGTGATAAGCTTTATTTACCATAGGTTACACTTTCCTGTCCATTTCAAATAAAGAAAATAGAAAAACGCCCAATTGGGCGCAAAATGTGTTAAAACTGAATCCCCAATTTATAAGCTTTAGTTTAACTGGTTACACCTGCCTGTCCATTTTCAATAAAGAAATCGAAAAACGCCCAATTGGGCGCAAAATGTTTTAAACTTGAAATCCCCCAAGTTATAAGCCTTTAATTTAACATAGGTTACATCTCTTCCGTTGTTTCAATAAGAAAATATATTGGAAAACGCCCAATTGGGCGCAAATGTGTTAAAACTGAATCCCCTAAGTATCGGGCTTTAATTTAACATAGGTTAAACCTTCCTGTCTTTCAAATAAAGAAAATAGAAAAAACGCCCAATTGGCGGCAAATGTGTTTTAAAACTGATCCCCAAGTTATAAGCTTTAATTTAACATAGGTTACCCCTTCCTGTCCGTTTCAATAAGAAATAGAAAAACGCCCAATTATGCGCAAAATGTGTTAAAACTGAATCCCAAGTTATAAAGCCTTTAATTTAACATGGTTTACACACCTTCCTGTCATTCAAATAACAGAGAAGAAAAAAACGCCCATTGGGCGCCAAAATGGTGTTAAAAACTGAATCCCCAAGTTAATAAAGACTTTATTTGCACATACGTTTACATCTTCCTGTTGTGTTCAATAAAGAAACCACTAGAAAAAAACCGCCCATTGGGCGCAAAATGTGTTAAACGGAATCCCTAAGGTTATAGCTTTAATTTAACTTAGGTTAAACCTTCCTGTCCTTTCAATAAGAAAATAGAAAAAAACTAAAACGCCAATTGGTCGCAAAATTTGTTTGAAACTGATCCAAGTTATAAGCTTGAATGTACTAAGTTACAGCCTTCGAATCATTTTAATAAAGCAAAAAGAAAAACGCCCAATTGGGCCGCAAATGTGTTTAACCCGGAATCCCCCAATTATCAGCTTTGAATTTAACATAGGGTTACATACACCTTCCGATCATTTCAAATAACGAAAATAGAAAAAACGGCCCATTGGGGCGCAATGTTGTAAAACTGATCCCCCAGTTATAACTTTAATGTAACATAGGTTACACTGGTCTATCATTTTAAATAAAGGGGGAAAATAGCACAAAACCCCATTGGGCCAAATGTGTTAAAGTGAATCCCAAGTATAAGCTTGACTTTAACATAGGTGACAACCTTCCTGTCATTTCAAATAAAAAAATAGAAAAACGCCCATTGGGCGCAAAGATGTGAAAACTGAATCCCCAAGTTTATAAGCTTTAATTTAACATAGGTTACCTTCCCTGTCATTTTCCAATAAAAAAATAGAAAAAACGCCATTGGGCGCAAAATGTGTTAAAAGTGAATCCCCATACCCCAAGTTATAAGCTTTAATTTAATAGGTTACAACCTCTATCATTTCAATAAAGAAAAAATAGAAAAAAAGGTCCCAATTGGGCGAAAATGTTTTTAAACTGAATCCCCAAGTTATAAGCTTTAAATTAACATAATAGGTTACACCTTCCTATCATTCCCATAAGAAAATAGAAAAAGCTCCCAATTGGGCGCAAAATGGTGTTAAAAAAAACTGATCCCCAAGTTATAAGCTTTAATTTAACAGAGGTGTTACAACACACCTTCCTATCATTCAAATGAAAAAAAAAGAAAACAACGCCAATTGGGGCGCAAAATGTTTAAAACTGAATCCTCAAATTTTAAGCTTAATTTAATGTAGGTTCACCAACCTTCCTCGTCTTTTCAAATAAGATGTTACCTAAAACAAAAAAAGTCATTCGTCTTAGGCCTAATAAATATCAACTCACAATACATGGTAAAAGCTTCATCAATCATTACGTAGTATAACCCTACGTGGCTGATCATTTTCTTCTTACAACCTCTCTCCTATTTGTTTACTCCCCTTTATCTATCCCTGCAACTTTTAACCAAACTCCCACAAAAGCAGTCTCACAGGACTAAAAATCAAGGAAATGCTGTTTTTAAGGCCATTTTCCAACATGCAATGATGTTATCCTTTGTCTGAAATTGCATCGCCATTACACACTCCACGCTAAAACTCCAAAATTACTAGTAGTACGTAGATCATTTTCATAAAAGAAACATTTTACTGAAATGACTCAGCTATAGAAATCGACTCCGTTCGCAGTAGACATTGGTTTCTTAATATCGTGTCGCTAAAGGCTACCCGACAAAAAAATTATAGTTGATAAAAACGGTTGATGAATTTAGGCTAAGTTTTTCGCCAAACAACATTTCCCAAAGCAAGAAAGCAAGAAAGAAAAACGAGAAGAAAGAAAGAAAGAAAGAAAGAAAGAAAGCAAAAGAAGAAGAAAGCAAGAAAGCAAAGAAAGAAAGACAGAAAGAAAGAAAGAAAGAAAGAAAGAAGAAAGAAGAAGAAGAAAGAAATTATGCCGGATATGATAATATCTACTAACTGATCTCATTCCCTTTATAGAAAAAAAAAAAATTCTTTAAAAAGGAAAGGGGCGCCCCAAGGAGTAAGTCTTGTTTGGGTTGTTCCATGTAGTTGGTAAATACGTATGTAAGAAAGAACGGTAGAACCACAATATCCAGATTGAATTCGTGAAGTTTTATTGCACTGTCTAGGAAACTATACCGCGAACGAGAATGCCTAAAAAATGCTTATTTATCCACACCAAATAAGCGTTTTTAATTAAAAGTTGGGATCCCATATTGACTTTAACGGCATAGCTGAAATGCGACGTTTATGTCCCGTCCCATGATGAAAGGTGCCACGAATCGAAAAATAACCTCAAACTTGACTTCCTGAACTATTAAAACCACTACTGGATGAGCGTAGACACGTCTGGCGCTATTTCCCGTCTCTTTCACATGGAAGGCTGTTCCAGCGGCCGTTGATATGTATCGGGATACCCGATATAATTAATCTAGTAGAAAATTCCTTCGTTTGTTGACACTTGGCATTTCGAGCTTAACCATTCACAGTTAGTTTTACTACAGTTACCAATGCAAAACCGTGTAAAAATCTCCAAATTTTTGAAAAATTGGTGGCGCCGCAAAAAAATGTGCTAATGTTTGCTTTAATGCATGAGCATCATTTTATTATTTTTAAGTTTTATTTTATTTATTACAAATTTAGAGTGACCGAGACCTCATAGGTATCCCAATAGTGGTTAACCACTCTACTAGGGGTATCCCTCAAACTGACCAGAACGGATTGGAACAATCAGGTTAGCAACCCTACTCTTCTCGAAACGACTGTGATATACATGTACAGGTATTACGCTCCGTGTACTGGGACCGACGGCTTAACGTCCCTCCGAAGGAGGATATTCTCGTGGTTCATTTGCCCAAGTCCAAATGAACCACGGGGAGGCGTATTCTAGTTTTAATCAATAGTTTCTATGCACGAAATTAAATTCCAGAATTAGTAATCCGATTAAATCCCGCTAGTTGCCCTACCGGGGTTTGAACCGGTGAACCCTCTTGAACCAAAGGCGAATATCCTAACCAGTGGGCCACGCTCTCCCAAACAAATCATAATGATTCAAAACGAGGAGGGAGTTTAAACTTCATGGGATTTTTGAGTCGATTTTTGATGCGTTGAAATGTACTCTTTTCTTCTATCTTTAAAAAAAAAGTGACCTAGATCAAATTAAAAATCTAAATAAACACGACAAGGAAGCACTATACATGCCTACTGATTTTTAGGTGGCAAAAGATGTATTTTTACAGATTGATTTGCTGAAATTACGCTGTCTCTTTTCTCAGAATTATCAGATTCTCGTAGCCCCCTCCCCCTCCTCACTCTTTTGGGAAAAGGTCAATATTTTTTTTTTTCAATTTTAGCTAATTTTCTTAAATTAATAATATGTTTCCAATCCTGAAATTTTGATGGATGATAAGTCTAATTGTCACTTTCATGGGATTTTAGAGACAGCTAGAGTGCTATTCTAGCTCGTAAACTTAAAGTAAAAAGGGCCTCACCATTTTGTCTGATACGACTGAAATTTGGGGGTAAAATAAATTTTCGGTGACATATTTTAGTGTCATTTAGTAAAAAAAAAAAAAAAGCCGCCCTCCCTCCTCACTTTTCAGAGGCCACTGCTACGAGAAACTAATAATTAATTTTAAGGGGCATTACAGGCACGGGGGAGGGAGTCAGACCTCTAACGAAACTTGTTTACAGGACTTCATCGATTCTTTCCTAACAATTAAAACTATATAACTGTTTATTGATTAGGGGAAACAATAATTTCAGGCTAGCAAATTTAGACCAAAAAGCGACCATATAGCATTGCCCTTTTCTGAGCCATTTTCACAGAAATGCTAACTATAAAATGACTTTTGTGAGTTGAGAATAGACCAAATGAATATAAAAGAGTAAACGTGGTTGTATAAATATAAGTGGGAAAATATCTTTCTTTGTCAACATTTACAGAATCAGACGTTTGTTGCGTACAGATGCGTCACTTACGCATATATTAGTGAAAAGTATGCGCGCTACAACTACAAGGCACCTTGTGACGCACACAAGGGCGCACGTCACCATCGCGACACGTGCGCGTGATAAACACAACAAATCCAAGATAACAGCAAGTGCAGCTGATTTCAGGAGGACATGAGGACACTGCTTATAAAATTTCCTACGTTTCAAAAAGAAGATAAGTTATCTCTTCATCTTGTGCTTATGTTTATTGGTGAGTAATTGTGCAAACTTACTTTCTTAGATTTAACTTTGGGTTACAATAATTTAAATAATGTTTCGGCTTATTAAACCTAAGCCCTGCACATTGGCGGAAAAGGTTTCCGGATAATCCCTTGGTAAGCGTTCAAGCATTCACACACTCCCACCTCCAACATGTGTGACCTGCATGGTATTATTAGACTATTT
Source organism: Ophioderma brevispina (assembly GCA_023653785.1). Taxonomy (NCBI): domain Eukaryota; kingdom Metazoa; phylum Echinodermata; class Ophiuroidea; order Amphilepidida; family Ophiodermatidae; genus Ophioderma; species Ophioderma brevispina. Next base: position 13,885 of record JAMKCH010004055.1, read on the forward strand.
ATAGTGCTCCCCGCTCCAGATCTTGGAACTGAAATTTGGCTCAAATTTAGCTTCAAAATTTTCCCAAAAGGGACTCTTAAGAACTGAATTATGCTTCAATTGGGACCCTTAAGAACTGCTGGAAAGGTGCGAAATGGGGGTATTGAGGGCCCTAGGGCCGCACAGACCCGTACCTCTTTTCTATGTCAGTCCCTCCCCCCCCCCGTCTGCATCCTTTGCGAGTGCGTGAACACGTGTGTAGGGAGAGAGATAGCGTTTTTTCATGAGTAGGTTTAATAGGAGAACGATGAAAAACAAACTATCAGCTCCAGATATACCAACATTTCCTTATAATAAAAAAAAATCCAGATGTCTTCATTTTTGCAGGCATGTCTGTGTATGCAACCGATCAATTTGTACTGTAACATGTTCCATTTTAGTTTAAACCCTTGATATGATTTCATATATAAACAATCGATTTCTTTTTTAACCAATAAACGCTATTATAATCCTGTATGTAACAATACCGCACGTGGTAAAACTTCTCAAATAGAAAAGAAAAGCTCTTTTAAGAAAAGCTCTTTTTTTCTATTTGAGAAGTTTTTCTATTTGAGAAGTCTTTTCTATTTGAAAAGAAAAGCTCTTTTAAAAGCTTTTCTTTTCTATTTGAGAATTGCTAAAACAATTCATGAAGATTTTAGGCCTAATCATGTATCAAATAAACATACCGGTATAGGGCCTATGGTAGAAATAATGATAGAAATAATAGTTGAAAGTGCACACAAAATAATGGAGTTTATTGTTATTTTTGGTATATATGCAAGTATGCATCGGCAGGACACGATTTCGAATACTCCAAACGTCATATGTAGAAAACATCCCAAGCCGCAACCATGAAGAAGTTAATAGTATGGCTATATCATTTAATGTTAGATATATTTATTTTTAGCGTTCCTTCTGGTAAATGTTTGAAAATAATAGGCTATACATTTCACTCTACAAAAGAGTTGAGTGGTAGAGCATACTACATAAAGAGGCGCACTCTATTTGTCCAGCAATCACTTATATGTATCTTCATCTGCAGTAATAGCACTAAACGAAACGTCCGCTGCCAGGCAGGGGCGATCCAGGAATTCTCAATAGGTGGGGGGGCGCCAGTCAACTTCGTCTTTTTAAATTTTTCCAGTGTCATAATACAGTGTCCGTGTTGTGACTGAGTGTCCTACAACACCCCTCTGTCCTATTTGTGTTTCGCCATTTAGTGCTGTATGCATCGTTTTGTTTCACAGCCCTTACCCAAATGGCAAATCGTATACAGGTCACGTTTTATTGTCCGTACGTGTTTGCTATGGCAGCCTAGGACACTCTCTCATATGGGTCCGACCCGGCTCGCTTCGCTCCCGAGTAGATCATTTTTTTTCCCACTTGTTTCGAAATTCTGAAGAGCGGGGGGGGGGGGGGGGGGGAGGGGGCGGGGGTTTAGTGCGACGCCTATATTTTTTTTAAAAGCACCAAAGCACCAAACAACCTAACAAAGAAGAGTAACCACCCCATGCTCTTTCAGATTTTCAAACCGAGTGAAACAAATCGTGTTTACCCGGCGAGCGCATCGAGCCCAAAATTTTTAAGAAATGTGGTCGGAATTGCGCCCCAAACACAAAAGGTCATTTTCCCTAAAGATATAAGGGCGCCTGTGCGTCAAAAGGCATTTTTTCTACATCTACAAGGCGCCGGCGCCTTTGCTCTGCAAAAAAAAATAGGGGGCCGCCGAGCCCCGGGTGCGCCCCCCTACGCGGGGATGAATCATTGTTATGGTGGCCCACGATGAACCACGGAAATCTTCAAAAACTAGTCTTGATATTCTAACATATTAACCTCATTTTTTTTTTCTCAATACTTCGTGATTTATACGGTATTTGTCATTCTTTGGATTTAATTAAACAAATGAGCCATACAATTTGAAAGTTTTTACTCAAACAGAGGAGGAGGGGAAATAAGGGAGGTGGTGTTGGTGATGGGGTTCTCTCGTGAAACGATAAATTATCAGATGTGGAAGTTTCCCCAATAAACATATGGAAAAAAAAAGAAATGCATTTACATCCCTGAAATCAGGAGCCAAGGATGTATTTTAACAAATTTTTATCTCGAGATCCATCTTTAAAATACCGCCACTCGCCCGGTGCAGATATCAGTCTGACTCAAAGTCCACCTACAATGGTAGAGAATAGGGCACTCGATTCAGTTTCCTTCTTCACGCAACATTAATTACGGTTTATTCCGTTGTCTCTATGGAGTCCGACTATGGCTCCTGGCGGACCATACCTCGTTTTGCAGGAGATCGGAGATATTTAAAAGTGTCGGTATTCATTGTTTGGCCGCCAAAGTCGGCTGATGTTTTTTTTTTCGTTTTCAATTATTGAAGTACATTTGCTTATAACGTGGGTGGGGGATTTTTTTCTCCCAGTGGGACATTTTTCCGTGTCACTAGGGTTTGTTTTGTTTTTTTCAAAAAAAACTTTTACCTTCTGGAAATTCAACCTGAGCGCCTCAAATAAGTTTACTCTGTAAACGGGTTGTGTTTGGCGTTTAATAGTAAGAATTTCTAATTGCAATAAACATTCAACACTATAAATAAAATCAAAACAATGAGACACAATCGAAGACACATTAAAAATGACTCGTTAAAACTTGTGTCTTGCAAAGAGAGTTACATTTTGAACATGTCTTGCATAAGATTGACTTTTGTGTCTAAATGAATGTTTTTCCCACTTAAGACCAACCATTTGTTATAGGGTATTTTGTGATCAAAATTGACGTCTGTTGACGTCTAAAATATGTTTAGGCTGAATTGTGTTTGCCTTGTTGGTTTTTGTTTTGTTTTTTTGGATATGATATCACTGACAAATGGGTTGAGTGAGTTGAGACATTTTGTGTGCGATATCTTCCTAAATACTATGTAAGACCTATCAAGTTTTTAGAAAGTAAATGAACAACGCTGACGGAATCGACAAACAATGGCGGAACTTTGGTGTAGGTCAAACTTTTTATGAAATTTAATCATGCATCAAAAACGTCGACATTTTGCCATTTCTGTTCTCATTTCTCCCTTCACTTTCAAATAGAACGCGATTTTTTAGTATTTCGGAGTCAAATCTCCAGGGGAAGTTTGCTCATTTTTTGTCTACATTTTTACAAGAAATCTGTTAGTATCCGTATATTAAAGGTGGCTTAAGCCGGTGTGAAAGCAGATATAGTCCGCCGGGAGCCATAGTCCGGGCTCCATAGACGATAACGGAATAAAACGTGAAACTAATGTTGCGCGAAGAGTCAACTGAATCGAGTGCTCTAATCTTACCGTTGTAGGTGGACCGAGAGTCAGGCGGACTACTTCTACACCGGTATAGGTCACTGACGGGATAAGAACTTTCGCTACCAGCCGAGAGTCTAAACTGAGATGTAGGCCTATACACTGGCCCGTCGTTAATCAAAATCACATTTTTTTCCTTTTCAGTAGTTACTGATATGCCTTCACGCCACAAGTACAACGATAAAGTAGATCACACACGTTCATCTGGAAGAACTCTTCGACCTATCCCACGCTTGCCACCAATCAAGCGTCAGAGTAGTACGGATATTCTTCCACAAAAACCTACCATTCAGGAGATTCCGTCATGGGAAACCGAACCTTTGGCGCCAATCCAGACCACACCTTCCCCTCCTTCACATTCTCCGAGGCCAAGTCCACCACGTGAACCTCTTAGCAACCGTCGACGAAGACCCATCCCACCTAAAGTCAAAGTATACATGCGAAAGAAAATAAACGAAGACTTTCCTAGAGAAGACAAATATATCTGTCAAGAAAAACACCCCAAAAAGTAGTGTCGAGTCGGGTTCAGATGAGTCAATGGCTCTACAATCGGTCACGTCTATGATGTTGGTGTCTTCGTCAAGGTACAACGACAAACACGGAGGGTCTCTGATCAAATCGTCTCCTTTGGGTTACGACAATCGTGACAATATGAACCGATTACCTGGATCGGCATTCGCACCATACAAGCGTTTGTCAAAAATCGGCTCTCTTCCGACAAACCAGGAAAGTCAGGCAAACAGTCTTGCTTCAGCGGAAAAGGCTTCGAAAGTACCGGTAACCGTCATCAGGACTGATCAAGTGGTGAAGAACAATAGCTCCACAGAGATTAAAAATCACATATGTACACGCAAAGTTATTCCAGCGGATACAGTTAGTGTAACGAATGAAGCCAATACCGCAGAGGAAATCAAGCCGCAAGACGCCCGACTATCCGCCATTATACCACCGATATCCAAGGACAACCCCTTAGGAGGGTTACCAGAAACTGATGCGAAAAAGAAGTCTCACCGGAAGAAAAGTACGAAAAAGATTGTTAAAGATGTCACGACTATGCGACAAAAACCTAGCACGCATGTTACACTACACTTTCAATGGCCGCCGAAAAGTCTCTTCAAAATACATCCTAGCATTTGCAGAAAATGTGGATGTGCGCATTTCTCGAGTACCTACGGCATTGTCAAGAATTGGGTCAAGACTAATTCACCAGAGAGCGTTAAGGCCACTGCCAAGGTCACGAAACGCGTATTTGATGCAGTAATCCATGCAGGAAAGATATTCCTGAAGGAGATTTTGCCGAGGAATGATGAAGATGAAATGCAACCTGCCGTTCCGGATAAAAGAATATGGAAGGAAACGCATCCTATTGCAAAGGAACATGTGGAAGAACATCTAATGAATATGACAATGAACACTATAACAAGATGCAAAGATCTGGAAATGGAAAATGAATCGGTATCAGAAGAATTGAAGCCGTCAAAGGATCGACCACCCACAAGAGAGGAGTACCTTTTGACATACGTGTCGAAGCTGTCTAGAGAGGAGCCACTCATTGACCTCTCAAGGATAAAGAAGGCACCACCAAAAGAAAAGAAGAGACTTCGTGATGATATCAGGCTGCATCAGTTTCATCAGACACTTCGCACAGAAAGTGCCTTTGAGAACCTAACGAAAATACGTGAAGAAAAATTGCTTAACATCGAATACGAAATGAAGTATCAAAAGGAAACTTCGGTGAAGAATCGCCTAAAACAGCAAGAAGCTAGTATGAATGATGAACCCAAGCAGCCAAAGACAGCAGTAGAGGCGTTTGAACAGATGTTCCCAGAAGGCACAAGGTCATGGTATCCGCAGAGTATGAAGGCAAAACTTGCTGCAAGGCGTGCTATGAATGTTATGAGGGAAACTGCAAAGGAAACGAGTCTGACAAAAGCCAACACATCCAGTCCACGTGATGACATATATCACCCAGGATTAATGAAAATCGTAAGTACTCAAAATTTGGCAGTTGTTCAATATGCCAATTATAAGCCATTGTAGATTTCAGATAGCCATATTGTTTTTGGGGTGTTTTGAGGAACATTATAGCCTAGTGACTTGTTTTAACGTCTGACCTTGTGGGTGTGGCGCAGTGGTTTGACTTATAATCCAAAAAGGACATCTGAGGGTTGTCTGAGATTTACCTTCCGGCGAACGCGTTGTGCCCTTGAGCAAGGCACTTATCTCAATATGGCATCCTCTCATCCAAGCTAGGAGTTCTAAACTGAATATCTGCGTATGCTGGGTAGGTAAAGCAGATTCGCTGTAAATAAAGATCAAGTGGCGGACCCACCACATGTAACATTTGGGACTCTGTACCAAAACGTTGGAAAAAGTGACGGGCACTTCGCCGGATTGTAAGCATCAGCTCATCCACGACTTTACCTTACCTTCCATACTTACACCACTGTACACAGACAATATCTCCGGGATATCTCTCAAATAAAGCCTGTACCTTCTTAAGCAGAAAAGCGTCTCGGTATAAGGCCATTCGGAGCGCACATGCATGCATACCTCCTCAGATGCAATGTTTGAAACATGTGGCATATGATCGTAAGTTTGCATCCAATTTTCATTAAAAAACGCGTCATTTGTGACCCAACTGGTACACAGAACTGGCCTAGAGCATTTGTGTTGCCCCTCTGTTGCTCATTCAATACCTTCACACAAATGAGAGCTAGTCCAGACAGCAGTGTAATAAATTATAATGTTTGTATCTCAATTGCATTATTGTGGATCAGTCTACAGACTCGGTTCAAATCTCGGATCAAGCATACAGATAGCCTCTTGAGAACTTTCGAGTTAGTATAGGAATTACAACTTTTTGCATTAAAAGGACATGTTTCGCGAAAGTCGCTTTTGATGTGACGGGTCTTATATTTCGTAATCGTAATTCTTGCAGATACAAGAAGTTGGAGCTGATCGTAAGGCAAATGAGCAAGGCAAACAGTGTCCTGTGCAATGGAGAGATATGCTGAAACCCAATCATCCCTGTCCGACTCTTGACAAATGGCCAGAATGGCAAGATATCAAGGACACCATCGGTGAGTGTATTTTAATGCATGTTTTTCTCGATTTGGTGTTATTACAATGTTACTTGAATTGAAAGGTCCATAGATTTAAAGAAACCAAGATGACTGATATCCGATTCCGACAAGCAAGTGCGTACAGGGGGATGATCCTGTCTACACAAGCAATTTCTTCATGGGAGTACCTGTGAATAGCTGTTAAGTAATCACGGAGTACCCACCCACATGGGTGCCACATCGCCGGCCGCAAAAGTGGGGGGGGTAATCATCCACGTAGGGTTGTTCACCCATTAGCCTGACCAATATCCCACCGCCTTCTGTAGTACCTGCATTGTCTCCCATGCACATGAGCTTTGACTAGTTTAGTAATAATTATCCATTTACCTTTTGGTCACAATATGTTATGTTTTAATATCAAAAGGTCATATATAGGGGGTTTTGGTGATGCTCAACTCAAATACAGACGTTATTAAGCTGAAAAATGATCAGAATGTAAAAAACAACAATGGAATGTTTGGCGCCCTCTATGGACCAAGTGCTGCCTACCAGGCAGCCGGTAGGAAAGTACCTTGTGAAGGTACTCCCATGGAGTAGCTGCAGTTGTACTCTACTCACTGTTGGCTCATATGGGTCACCTACCTGTCAGTCACCTAGCAGGCAACTGCAGAGTACACTATAGGATGGGTACTGTTAAGTAAACATAACCTGCTATCCACCGTTCTGTGTAATTCGCAGTACTTAGTTGTAGGTACTGCACATAATCCATCAAGGGGGTACCCTTGAGTAGAGGTAAGAGTACCCATGGAGTACCTAACTCCTGGGTTACCCCGTGAGTAGTAATCTGCTGTTAGTAAACAATGGGCCAGTACGTTTAATGTCACAAGCTCTTTGAGGAACATGAAGTACCGTTTACTTTGTGAATTTTTGTCAATCATCCATGTGTTCAAAATTGAGATTTAAATCTTATTAACGACTGGACAATTTTATTTAGTGGCAACGTTTCAAGATATAAGAAAACAATCAATGCCAGAAACCATAAACCAATGATAAAACCATCTTGACTTGTCTTCCATTTGTGTGGGATCAAATTTGATTACTCCTTGGTTGCATGAATACATTTGTTTTGATTGAATGAATACACCATTTACCATATTTTTCCAATACGGAAAACACGAATTGTTAGTTGCTACCATGGCTATAGGGCTGGATTCACACTCAACCGCAGATTAACCAGCGGCTGAAGTGTGTTTTGTCAATTGTACCAAATAGACGCTGGTTCTAACTGTAAGGTTAGGAAACCACCCTCGACTATCCTAATACGGTTATCTTCACAAACGAATTTGTCCTTTCCAACATTTCAAAAACGAGGGTATAAAATGAATTTAAGTCTATACAAAGAAACCATCAAATACTAGTGGCCCAAGGTACCTTAGCCACTGGAGCATTACTTTGATGATTTCTTATACGAGTATATTAAATGCATGGAAAAGAAGAGCCGTTCCTGGAGGTACCTATTATGTAAATTCAGTTCTTTGTTAAAGCATTGATTTCATGAATGACTAACTCGAATTCTGTTTGTTCTCTTCTCTATCTCTTCTTCTTCATCAAAACCCCTCTAACCATCTTCATCTCTCTCCTCTCACTCTTATATTGGCAATTTAGCTTATACAGCAAAATCTCTTGAGAAAAAAGAAGGAATCGTCTTCTTCAAAGACAGGAAGAGATGCGCCGTTTCTCTCGCTTGCAGACAACAATGCAGATGCAGGAATTAGATGACCGACGCCACGCCGATGCCGTAAATACGATGCATCCGTGGATATTTTCCACAGAGGGAAAACAGGATAGGAGAATCATGCAGGTTGCACGAGAAGACACTAGGGAAAGACTCCTCATATTGGATGCAGTGGTTGCAGGATGCAGGGATATGAGATGAGTCTTCGAGACAATAGACCACACACGATTATGTAACCCGGGCTGATTGAATGCATCTTTGATGATTATGGGGAGAGAGGTAGGCCACAATATGGACTTGCTTCAGCTTGTTAAAGAAGGCTACGGAGTTAAACTTAGAGGCTGAAGACTATGCATGCTGCAGTAAAGGCTTAGGGTTTTTAAGGGAATGCATGATGCAAAATGTCAAGACTTGACAGGAAAACACAAATACGTCAACTTTGACCAGTTGCAGATGGGATATCAAATGAATGAAACCGTTTTTACAGCGTTATCAGTCAGCTTAGTAGTATAACACAGCATGGAAAGCATAGCCCCAAAGAGGGAATACTCACCCCTTGAGAATACAGTGATAGCTTGTATGCTTTGTGCCCAAAATGGATATGTTCTTTGAGGCTGTTAAAGTCGTTGCTATTACCAACTAAGCCGCTGAGACGTGGATCTGCTGTGTCTGTCTGTAAACATGGTAAAGGTTGACTGGCTATCACTATCAGTTGCTGCATTTAAGGACGTTGGCTGCACGACACAAGCACGGCTACAAATTTAACTTCAACGTCTGCAATACAGTTGAGTTAAAACCATCTTGGTTTGGCTCAAACAAGCACTCGATCATAGTAAGATGTGTCGACAAATGCAGGCATTTTTCGAGATGGGGGGGGGGGGGGGCGGGGGGGGGGCTCTGTCAATATGCATCATTCACTCGGACCATTTGTACCTGAAAGCAAGAAGGCTCACTTGGCAACCCCTGCAACTCATTATGCAGGCAGCTAGTCAAAGTATGAGACACCGCCTTATGCACATAAGTACTATTTTGGCTTTTACTCTTGGGCAATTCTGTATAGGTTACAACACGTAAATCAGTGGATTTGAGATGGCTTTCCAAATAATCTGTCAATCATTTGTGATACCATCCAAAACAGGCTAGGGCTTCTTTGGACTCATTCAAATGCACTTTCATGCTGATTCTGAATACGCTCATGAAAATAATTGGGAGATGCTTAATAACAAGAAAGACAAAAATTGACCAAAATTCATCTTTGAGCAGTATAACTCGCCTGTCGCATGCAAAATTTCGGTAGACGGTTCATTTAGAAGTCCCATGAATGCCAATGCAGTACTGCCATTCATCCACAAAGCCGCTACTTCACACGTCATACAGCCCATAACTTAATCAATAATTGTACTACCTCATTTGCATCCATGGGACTTCGATATAAAACGTCTACCAGATATTGGTTATGGTCAGGGTTAAGTTTTGGATTCAAGATCAGCTTGTATCCTTCACAGTCAGCAGCGGGTCAAAATTGTATTACTGCCCGACGCTGAATGATCAACTTGCATGGGAAATTCTGGGGATCGATACTACATTATTCGAAATGCTTGTCATTACTTTCGGCAATATTGGCGTTGAGTCTATAAACGTATCATTGCAATCGTCCAGGGAATGGCCAAGATAGAAAATGAGAACATTACTTTTTGAAATAAACCTTGTCCTTTTTGAAAGAGAACTCAGAAACCATGCCATAACCCTTTTTTGTATCAAAGTTGACATTTCCTAAAAGATTGAAAACAAGACCAATATTTTTGACAGCTGACAGGGACCCCGAAACGCGATTTCTTCTTTTAAGTGCTGCAAACGTGCCTTAAGGAGAGAAACATGAACCATGTCCAGGAACCATGCATTTTTTAAGAGGGTCCCCGAACTCGGTGTCCATCAAGAATCCTCTGCACACATGCAAAGTACTTTTTTTCATGAACCAGGGGACAACATTTTGGGGAAAAGGACGATTTTTTCTTATCATGGTTAAATTGAAGGTTAATTTGTTTCAAATGTCTGCCTGAGGTAAAATGTTGGTATAAACACTTTTCCTTGTTTTAGAGTGTTTTAGGTGAAACTCGTTTTAAGAGGCATTGCAAAAACAAATAGCCTTGCATGTGTACCCTATCATATCTGACCAATATTGACGAAAGTTAGGACAAGAAATTTTGTAAATATTCAACTCCACCATGGCAGAAAATAAATATATTATCTGGCAGTTTTCTTAAAAATAAAGAGTGGTCCAAAAAAAAGTTTAAACGTTTTCTCCTGACAAATATAGCAAAAGTGGGTAGACATATCAAAATAGTTTGATGTATTATTAACTACCAACATATTGTTGGAAACCTGGTGAAAACGGCATGGAAAACAAAGCTGAAATGACAAAATGGCCGCCATCTAGAGAAAAAGGGTCAAAAACCACTTTGCACACACATATAAAGTCTATGGCACTCTGTTGGAAGTCATGAATTATATCCAAGATTGATAAACACATTGAACAATGCACCCCGTCATGGGGGACATGGTATTTAATAATCCACCATAAAGATAAGAATTAAAGGGACACCCTCAATTATTTCAAGTTTCTCTATTACATTTAAAATAAAACGGCTGCATTATTTCTTCTTATGATCTGTCCCAAACCATGCAAAATTCGAAACGTACAAGCAGGTCTCTATCAGCCATGGCAAGAAAAACATGCATGTATCTCTCAATTTAAAATCTTCCCCAATTGAAATCACTTAATTATTATGTAAATAGGCATTTCAAGTTCAGTTTCACGTGGATGTATTCTCTCAATCATGTTCAAACAGTGAACACTTCACACAAACGCGAAGGGTGTTCAAAGTTTGTAAGTGAGTAGGCCCGGAGGCCTATAGTTCATGCAATGGTATTGATTTCTCTTAACCATAATGGTTGTCCCATAGCTTAACGTGTGTGCAAAGTGGGGTTGGCCATATTTCGCTATATGGCCGCCATTTTGTTATTTTGAGCATTGTTTGAACACCATTGTCATCAGGTTTATAACAAGATATTGTGTTATATCTTCAAAAATGTGATATGTTCCACCAACTTTTGAGAGATTTGCAGAAAATTAAAAGTGTTTTTTGGACCACACTAATTTAAAAATATTAGTACTTAACTGCCTTTAGGTATGGGCGTGGTTATCCACCAAATCCATTGCCCAGTGGGTGAATGCATCAGTGTATGCCAAGAAATTGAGGATGTAAATACCAATTTGTAAAATCATGTTATTTTCATTTTCCTTTGATCACATACGCTGTTACACAATTATGATACAAACAAAGAGTCAATTTGTACAGCTTGTTTATTTTCTGTATGTGGGAAATGAAATGAAAAGCGCTGAACCAAAATACACAATGACACTATTTTGTTCAATTATAACTTGGACATAGAGCGGTTTGAAAAAAATATTATCTTAACATCTCAACAAATTGACAGTTTTGCTAAATTAGAACACACATATATCCAAATTGTTGCAAATCAACTTAATTTTGAAAAAGCAGTTTCATAAGCATTGCAACAGAAGCATTTGTAAATATTTCACTAAACCAAAATTTTTGTTATTTGCAACTTGGGAGTTGATTAGATCAATGGGCTTTTGAAATTAACTTTTGCTATTAAAACAAAAAAAATACAGCAAGTAAACTTGCGCGATCCCCCTGGCAAGATGGCAGTATGCACAAGTTGGCACAGTTGTCAGTTGCAGGGCATCAAAATTCAATAAATTGTTCTCATGGAATAATTATCTAGAAATGTAGCAGTTTCTGAAGAATGAAAGCCTAACCAAAGGGGAAAATGACCACAGATGACCTTTGACCTTGGTATGTGACCTTTGACCTCAACAACATATGAAGGAACCTGTATTGCACCTTCGACCCAAGTTAGGTTGTAATCGAACTTCAACTTTTCAAAGACTACCAGAAAAACAAAAACTAACCAAACTGGAACATGACCTCAGTTGACCTTTGACCTTAGTCCATGACCTTTGACATCATCCACATATGAAGGAACCCCTATTGCACCTTCACCCCAAATCTGGTTTAAATCGGACTTAAACTTTTCGAAGGAGATGCAAAAAACGAAAACCTAACCAAACTGGAACACACATACATACATACATACACACGGACATGCGCACCCTCGCAATATCCCCCTCTGCTTTTCAAGCCAGGGGGATAAAAAGTAAATATGTTAGATCTGAGGATGCAAGTTCACTTTTATCATTTTTTAAAAACACTTCATTTAAAACCGCCCTCTATGTTGATTGGAACTTAGAGTACTATTTTCTTGATTTGATCAGAAAAAAATGTCAAAATTAAATATACAAATCAACAAAAAGAAGCATATACCACAAACTTGAAATAGAAGTCTTGAATTCTTGTAGATAAACATTAAGGTGACAATGGCCCTTTTTTTATGACAGTACTTGTAAAATAAATTGGGTTTGTGTCAACATCAGGAAATACATTTTAAATTGAACATGATATCACTGTGTGGACTGATTTATTTTTGTTCCAAAAGAATTTAAATAGTCTCACAGAAATAGATAAAATAAGATCCGAATCAACCCCAATGAAATCGGTGGATGTTGAAAAAGGAAGGTTTTTGTTCAAGTTGTACAAAACGTACTGTTGTTTTTTTTTTTGTCTTATTTAGCCTGGGCAAATCATTCAGTGTTCAAACACTGCTTTCCAATGATGCCCAGGGATCCAGGACAACTTGGGACAGCCAGTGGTTTCCATTCTACTCTTATCAAAACTGGCTGCGATTACATATACAACCATGATTCTCCACGTACAAGGGGCCGACAGCTAAACGTCCCCTCCGAAGGATGGGGTATTTTCATGGTCTGTTTGCCCAAGTACAAAATGAACCACGGGGAGAGCGGAATTCCAGTTTTAATCTATAGTTCTTATAGAAATCAAATCCAGAATTTAGCACTCAAATTGAATCCCAGCAAGTAGCCCTGCCGGGACTTGAACCAGGGACCTCCTGCACCAAAGGCTAATACCCTAGCATACTTTTTCCCCCTTTAATATTTTGATGGGGGGAATACTACAGGCTCTGGTAGTGGTCAATGTATGAGGAATTAGTCAGATGAGGAACAACCCAAATGCCCTGTAGGGCAAAATTTGGAGCATTTCCATAATCTGACCAGGTTTATCTGACCATTTTCCCTGACCACTATGAATTCAACAACCTTTACAGCTTTACTTCACTCACCCCATGAGGGTGTTGAGTTGTATCGAACAAGAACAGGGGAGGGCGGCAAGAAATCCAAATTTAGGAGGTCGCACATTGGTTTAAACACGTAAAAGCGAAATCTTGACTTAAAATTCTGAATTTTGTATATGTGTCAGGAAATATTTTCTTATTCCAAAAACCGTTGGAGTGAAGATCAATTCCACTAGAAGGGTTATTTCGGATTTTTTTTGTATGAATGACGAACAAGGACGAGGTCTGTATGTGGGTCATGGGAGCACCCATGACCGACCACATCAAAGGCACCCAAATTGGTTTGTGGTTTGCCACTTTGTATTACTGTTAATTTCTTTTGACATTTTTGGTGAGTTGCTATAATGAATGGCTGCCACCGCCTGGAACAAGAACAAAGAAATTCCAAGCCACTGCGTTTTAATCCATTTTATAAAGTGTACTGTTTATTTTCACCTTCTTCAGTGAAAACTACAATGAACCCCCTGGATGATACCGCTTTACCTACTTTACACAGAGACAGTCTTTTGCAGAGCTCAAGAAATTTTTAACATTTTCGCCCCTATACCAGCTAAGAAAACATGTTATATGCTAGCTAATACATCTACTTTTCATGATCCATGGAGTCGAGTTCCATTTTTTTTCTCTCCATGTATATACAGGTGAATAAAATCAACCGGCCATGGCCAAAAGCTTTGCTTAAATAACAAGCCGCCACTTTTCAACAGCCTTGTCAGGATACTTATATACTACGGTTCACCATCATTGATTTCTGAAAACAAGTGACACGTAAACATCTTAATGCCACACTGAAATACCAAGCAGAGACAATTCTGTTCTGAGGGTGTATTGAGTACATTCCACAAATTACTAGTTTGGGAATTTACCTCCAATAAAGTCAAGGTGATCCCCATAAAATCCTCTTCTTAAACACATAAAAACCCTGACTTTTATACTCATTTTAAGCCCACAAGCGCCATACTTAGGTAATTTTAATCATGATCATGGAATGTCCGTGGTTTTAAATTTTTGTTAACACTTTTATCCCTTAGTACTGACGTTTACAGTACAGTATCATGGCACATTGCAATGCATTGTGGGGGTTAGTTAAAACACCCTTCTGAATTAACCATGATGCATTCTGGATGTCAAGCGATACGTAGTCAGAATTATGTTTTAAAAGACTGGGACCAACTTTAACGAAATGGACCAGTCTGCGCATGGTGAGCTGTTTTACCAAACCATTCAAAATATTTGGATTCATTAAAAATCTATTATTCCTAAGCGATAATTCTCACTCCTGAATCTGTTGCAGTTTCCATTGGATGATTCCACTACTGTTTGCATTTCATGTACTTCAAGAGGAGAAGGCCAACGGCACGTTCAGTGGAACGCTACTGAGCTTCACACAGTGAATAGTATTAATTCGACAAATTTAATGCTGTTATTTTCTGGGACTCTGCCGCATATTCATTGACAAAGAAAAATTCTTCTATATAAATAATGATGTGATCAGCAGACTGGGATGTTTAAAGCAAGCCAAACATAAAGCGGGTGACCGATTTAGTAAAAAAGTTTCATCTTGATAGAATAGCCTTCATGCCAAAACCCCATCTGTAAAGTTTTGCACTGAGAATTTCAACCCATTTTGATGTGGAGGCTAACAGTGTGATTTTTGTAAACCCCTTAGCGTACTGTGTAAAATAAATATTGGCGACCAAAATGGGGCACATGTTTGCTGATATTACCAAATCCTTTAGACCTAAGATTCACAGGGTAAATGAGAATTGCAGCATGCTTGAGATAAAGTTGGACCACTTCGGGTAAAACTGGGGTGTCGGGGATGCGGCTATTAGTGACGAACCCCCCCCCCAGGGGCTCTTTAATATGAAAAATTAAATATACATTGTTATTTGCTTGTGACGTTGATGAATTGAGACACAAGTTTCCTCTAAAAGCAATATTTTTCAAAACGGTGCTGCAGTGCCTTTGAATTGGATAAAATTCTATAATGAATCAGATTAACGTTAAGTTGAGCATCAGTAACCTGTTACCAAACTCCTTTGCATATTCACAGCATTTGTAAAATGTCTACTGATTTAGGGAATTGGTAAAAAAAACATGTGATGAGCTGTTATTATATTTGGTATGTCCACCAAATGAATGCAATGGATGCACTTTTCAAGAACAAAATCATAAAATGTTTAACACAAAAATAAAGTAGTCAAAAAAATGAGGGAAACTTTCCAACATATGGTATTAGTCACACACGTGTTCTTGTTTCACACAGTTCATAAGGCTTATTTCTATCAACACCACTGCAGCCTCTGTTTGTGTTATACTTGAATAACAGAAGGAAAATCATCATGATTTTACAGCATGACCCATGATCTAAAGTCTTTCTCTCCTCAAAAGATCTGGATGTAGGATGTTGTCGCCCCATCTCGCCATCTTGGACTCTCCACAACTTTGGCTCTGCACATGGGGCACGTTCTTTCCCTGTCAAACCACATAGCAACGCACTCTTCACAGAAGATGTGCTGTAAAGAGATGACAAAAATAATCAAGAAATTTACTTTCAAATCTTAAGACATGAACAAAGACGTAACATTATTGCCTGGGATTTTTGCACATTAGTAAGTCACAGTGTTGAAAGTCTCCTTTATTATGACAAAACGAGCATAAAACAAAAAAACATTCAACGGCGGCACACTTTTGACAAAACAACTAATTTGGAGTGCTTATGCCACTAACTACATCCTGTGTAAATTTGATGAAATTTCATTGCGGGCAAATATGATTTTTCATAGATATCTAGCTTTACATGTCTTTCTATGGGAAATAGGCATATAGAGGGAGCTATAACATACAAATTATGACCTTTGTAGGCCTATATGGCAAGATTCCCGCAAAGGATTTTTCTGATTTTTGCGGAGGTAGTAGCTCTTGCACGTCCTTACTTTTATCAGTTGTCAAAATTGTGTCGCGATTGCTTAAAATTGCTCTATAAATAAAAGAGACAATTTGCATGGGGTCAAACAGCTGTGAAGTGGTTCAGGGTTGATATACAGTAATCAAGCCACTTTTGTGTGGCTTTGTTCTATTTTCCTTAAAAATCCCCATTAAATGATGATCCGTTACATATTACATATACAGCTTTGTGTTGTTCCATCAAGTGTAGTATAATCTAAACATTATCTCAACACATTCTATACAAAGGATGAAAGGAACCCTAGTTTAGAAGAAGAGTATCCAGAGGGTGTTACATAACAATGCATCCACCTCTTGCAAGGTCAATGGGTTTGGGTAGCACAGAAAGAACTGGTAGACGTTTCATATAGAAGTCCCATTGATGCAAATGAGGTATTACAATTGATTCCGTCATGCGCTGCATGACGTTGTGCAGTAGTGCTTGACGGAATGAATGGCAATACCTCATTTGCATCAATGGGACTTCTATATGAAACATCTACCAAAGAACTAGAGGGCCCTATATTTGCACACAAATACGGCTTACCCGCTTGTTTGTGGTGGGCATGTGTAGCGCATGACCTTTGACCTCTGGGGTCGAGATTGCCCAAAGGCACTACAAGGGATCATGGCCTATCATTGTGCCAAGTGGGGCTTTAGGGCCATTGCAGTTACGGAGGTAGGGGCCATATTATGTTTTCACACATTGGCCTATGTAGCCTGTGACCTTTGACCTCTGGGGTTGAGATTGGTCAGAGGCACTAGAGGGGGTCAGGGGCTATCATTGAGCCAAGTCGGGGCTTTAGAACAATTGTAGTTACGGAGCTAGATGCCATAATAGGTTTTCACATATTGGCCTATGTAGCTTGTGACCTTTGACCTCTGGGGTCGAGATTGCCCAAAGGCACTAGAGGGGGTCATGGGCTATCATTATGCCAAGTAGGGGCTCTAGGGCCTTTGTAGTTTTGGAGCTAGCCCCTTACAACTTTGTTTTTGATGAAGAAGATTAAGAAACACAAGGAGCACAATATACCTGCCCTTGCTACGCAAGCGGGTATAAGAAGATTCATTAGAATCACAAGGAGCACAATATAGATG
Source organism: Ophioderma brevispina (assembly GCA_023653785.1). NCBI lineage: Eukaryota > Metazoa > Echinodermata > Ophiuroidea > Amphilepidida > Ophiodermatidae > Ophioderma > Ophioderma brevispina. The sequence continues at coordinate 31,373 of JAMKCH010004055.1, forward strand.
AGTTGACATGTGATGTCAACGCCAGGCAACGAACAAAGCACTGCCCGGCAGTGTGCGTGAGCATCTGCAGGGCTTGTGCTTTTAAAATTCGCGCTCAATCAGGCGTGATATGGCTATTGAATGCTGTAACTGTATGGGCATATTCTTCGCACCTCTAACACGTCAGTAGACCAGGTGCTAACTTGTGTTTGTAAACATTGATGTCACCTCATCTATACCCACCGCTACGCAAGCGGGTATAATCAAACCGTTACAGGTGCTACAAGTGCACCCTTGCACCAATATCGGGCTTAATTATAACGGGGCAAAAAAACAAGAAATATAGGGTAATATAGGGACATACAAGAAAACTATAGGCGAAAAACTATAGAATTTGTATGTATTTTTACTGGAATGTGGGCGCCTTTCCATTGTTTATCAGCAGCAATTAATTCATTAGGAAGTAGTGCCAACAATTGAGCACATCTCTGGCTGTATTGGCTATATTACATGTAGATAACATCATCCCTGGTGTGGTAAATGGGCTTTCTGACTGTGACCTATCCATATTTGAATTGTTTTGAGGATCCGGGTTCCTGCCACGAGTGTACTTATTTCAAGTATGACTCTATATAGTGTCAAGTCATTGAAGTTATGACCTTATTTTGACATTGAACCCAATAACCATAGGTCAAAGAGGTGGTGTTTTGTGGAAAAATGACAATAAGTTTTCTGAAAGTTTTAATTTATTTGAGATACAGTGAAACCTCACATTTCCAGTCGGAAAAATGTACATGTGCTTCTGCTAACCCTTCTGGCAAACACAAATAGTTGTGTATTTTAGAAGTGGCAATAGATCTGCTGGTGCCCTTACTATCAACCACTTAATGTATCAACTATGTCAATTTCAGCACTTGAATCCATTTAAAACCCAATGTATCATCCAAGGAAGTTGAATTGACGTTTTCTTCTCAAAACATGGTTCAAACGCGCTCCCAACCGACGCCGCCCGTGTGAGCATTAAAGGTAAATTTGTGTACACCCCAAGTAATTAGCCAGTGGTTACTTTGAGCAAATTGGTGGCAATTTAGATTTAATAAAAAGATGTCAAGGGTAATGTAGGGGTCATTAAAGGTCAATGCACAACGGCATAATCTTGAGCCAGTAGTTCGTTTGAGCATGATTGAACATAATACCTAATTTGCTAAGAAATTGCATTTGAATAAAAATAGGTCAAGCTCATATTTCAGGGGGGACCTCATTAGAGGTCAATCGTGTCCAACATGAGAGTTTTGGGCCGGTTATCTTTTTTTGCAAGATGATGGTCATAGCACCTAACTTGCACACAAAAGGACATTTAAAGTTTTAACCACCTAGTTCAAAGGTCAATTAGGGGTCTTTAGAGATCAACCTGTGTACACAACTGGTGAATCTAGGCCAGTAATTCTTTTCACAAAGTATGAAGTTACTCAGTCAATGTGTACAAGAGTGAACAAGAGCTTGGCAGATATTTTATATAGCAATTTTTTTTTAAAAGTATTTAAAACACAAAATACATTTCACAGATGTGACCTTGAAATTTGCTTTGACCTGCAGATCTGCCTCTCATACCAAATGTTGTGTTAGCCAATTTGGTCCTTTGGTGCAAGAGTTGTAATTTCCCTCAAAACTGTCTCAAAAAATCTGAAAAAGGCCAAGATATTCCGGGGCTTGTGCATGAGGCCCCCCCCCCCCAAAAAAAAAATTCTTGAAGAAAAGATACATATTGTAAGCAAAATTCCTTAGAAAATGGGGTATTTTTTTACCAATATGACCCTGTGAAGGGGTAAGGATTTCAAGTCCAGCTACACACCCTCAACCAAACAAATCTGAGTAGCCCCCTCCCATGGAGAACAGACAACATTTACTTCAATTGTTGTAGTCCGAGTTTACCCACTCTGACTACTGGATACATTCTATTGTAAAGAATATTAAAAGCATGGTCTATGATTTTTGAAAAAAGATATTTTCTGTTTTTATTAAGATAGCCTCAAACAAAGGCATCAAACTTCAGAAATCTAAAATTGACATTAGAAGGACTGAAAGAGGACTTTTAAACATGTACAAACATGCCTAATTTAAGATTGGAGATACCCAATTTTGTAGTGCTTGTTTTAAAAGCTCCTTGTATGGAGATTTAGCACCGGAAAGGCAATACTTTTGATCATTCGTCGCCCACATCACATACTGTCTATTGACATCGTTGACATTTTGAGATATTTGGTCTGTGGATGTTATTGTTGAGTACTACAAATACACCAAAATACAGAGGGGTGTGCCCTAATTAGGCCTATGTGTCTTATTATGATTATTAAAAATTTTGCATTTCACATACAGATCTACTGGCCAATTCGGCATACAGAATTTCACATACTGTCTTATCTTCGTCCTATCTACCGTGCGAGCGTTCCTCACATGAAACATGTTTCACATATGTTTCTTTCTGTGTCGTATCAACAGTGTGGAGCGCCCTCTTCCACAGGGAACCGAATGTGCACATACTGTCTTATCTGCGTCATATCTACAGTGCGAGCGTTTCTCCCGCATATAAACGATTTTAACATACGGGTTATCTGCGTCTTATCTGCAAACTCGGCAGCAGAAAATCAAAATATCGAATTTCATAGAGATCTATGATTTGAGACATATTTAGAGTATAAAACATGATACCATCTTTTAAACAACTTTTAAAACAAATCTAAAGTCTCTTCTAAGTATTATTGCCATAAAATAATTATACCGGGCTAAATGTTGTAATGAAGAAGTTTTCCCAGAAAGATCTCAATCGCAATTTCTCGGAAACGTTGTTTGTCAGATAAGACAAGGAGGGAGGTGGGAGAAGAATGATGCGTGGAAAATTCATAAAACCCAGGCAATTAACAAACAATCTTTAATTTCTGTAGAGAAAAAAATTATAGGGAAATATAGGGATTATAGGGAGAGGGTAAAAAAATATAGGAAATATAGCGAATTAAGGGCCGCTGTAGCCTGCTTGATGTAATACATTCATTCATATTGCTGCAGTCGAGGCTCTCCAGGCAAATGGCGGACCGTGCAAAGGGTGAATTCCCACCTTTTATCTCTTTTATAATCGGGGACAGAAACCTTTGACGAGCACGTACCAGGTTGTAAAAGGGGGTGGAGCTATTAGCGCGTATGACGCGTGTCGGTGAACAGAAAAGAAGATCACTTTGGTGGCCAATCGAGGCAAGTGCATTGTTTCTTAGTAAATACGCAGAGAACCTGGAAGTAGCGTCGTAAAAAGGGTTTGCTGTCCCGACTATAAGTTTTATATTTATTTAAACGTAGGACACACTTACATTGCAGTGAAGTTGTATTGGTCCTTGAAGTCATCTTGCCAAATAGGACAATGCCACCAGCATCCTTATGTGTTCTTTGATGGAGTACACCCATAGTGCTAAAAGATGAGAGAGAAGGAGAGAGAAAAGTAAAGGAGTCAAAAGTATTTCAAACACAAACATTTTTATTTTAGTTAAGCTTGCAGGTGTACTTCATTCCCTTGCTCTGTGAAGTGACATAAGTGCACAATTGTGATTTGCGATTAAATCGCAGGCACCGGTTCAAATCATAGGTGTAAATGAACACACATGCAAAATGGTGGTATGACTGATGCACGCAGGAAAAAGCTCTAAGTTAAAGGAGCAACGAGAGATTTTGAGGAATCCAAATATTGTGTAATAATAGTAATTTCAGATAGATAAGACACTCAGTAGATTTATTACATTGTATTTGGCTACAGAAATGCCTTAAAAGAACAGAAAAGGGCGATCTTGATTTGCGTATATTTCAATATAAAACATAGGCTGATTGTGATTTTCTCCTATACGAAAGTAGAAAATTTCACATTTTTATATAAAATTATTGGACTATAAGTTTGGCTTTTAAAATTTCAGTTATTTTGATGGAAAAGCTTTACATCAGCGCAAAAATCAGTACTTTAGATTTTTTAGGGTCATCTGATATGTGAAATCTCTCGGTGCATCTTTAAAACATCACAGCACAGAGGAAGAGAGGTAAAGCATAGTTAGGCAATTATGATCTGCTGTTTGGGATATTTCAACAGTATATTTATTACATTTTTAATTAATTCTACAGTTTTTGCAGTTTGTTTGAAGCAATACCAGCACATTTTTTGAAGAGCACTCCTAATTTTCCAAAAATTTTGAGATTTTTGCACAGTTGCATTGGTAATTGGCTAGTAAACTATACATGTGAATGGTAAAGCTCGAACTTGTCTATATATCGCAAAAGAATTTTGTAATTAGAATAATTAATATTGGAGATAACCAATAATAATTCAACGGCTGCTGGAAATGTCCTTTCAATAAGAAATAGCCGGGAAATTGCGCCAACCGCAAGTACGTGTCTATGCTCATCCATTAGTTGTTCAGTTGGTTCAGCAAGTCACATCAGTGGTCATTTTAGTGAGACGGACAATAGACGGACAGAAATTTGGCGTTTCCAGTTCCGCTGTTAAATTGCAATCGGATATGCCGATTCTAATCACAAAATTGCTTCTTTTATGACAAATACACACTTTTGAGCATTACCATTTGTAGGTATAGTTTCCTAGACAATTACAAACACTATTGTGCAAAAATATCCAATTTTGAAAATTGGGGGCACTCTTCAAAAAATGTGCTGGTATTTGCTTTAATTCGCAGTTTGAAATAACTACATTAAAGCCCAAGTGTCAAAATATGGGCCATTCTCCGTTAAAGTGTTCAGGTTTGGTCTCCAAAATGACCAAATATCAACATTAATGAATTCCTGAAAATCATTAAAAATCGTAAACTTTAATATTTTCAGAACATGGAACATTGCATGGGTGATCTTAAAAAAATATCAGATTTTTAGTATATTGCCTAACGTTAACACTAAAGTAACGTATCTGGGTAACGTATTTGGCCGGCCTTTTTCTTAATTGTGCCGTTCTTAATAAAAGTACATGCTTTACCGACTTAAAGCAATATTAGCACATTTTTTGAAGGGAGCCCCCAATTTTTCAAAAATTTGGAGATTTTTACACGGTTGCATTGGTAACTGGCTAGTAAACTATACCTGTGAATGGTTAAGCTCGAAAATGTCTATGTGTCACAAACGAAGGAATTTTGTACTAGAATAATTATTATCGGGGATCCCCCAGAATAATTCAACGGCTGCCGGAAACGGCCTTCCAATGTGAAATAGCCGGGAAATAGCGCCATGTACGTGTCTACGCTCATCCATTAGTTGTTTTAATAGTTCGGGCAAGTCAAGTTAGAGGTTATTTTCTCGAGGTGGCACTATTTCATCATGGACGGACATAAACGTAGCATTTCCAGCTCTGCCGTTAAGTCCAATCTGGGATCCCAATTCTAATTACAAAATCGCGTATTTTGTGATAAATACGCATTTTTTAGCATTCTCGTTCGCAGGTATAGTTTCCTAGACCAACGTAACTGTGCAAAAATATCAAATTTTGAAAATTGGGGGCGCTCTTCAAAAAATGTGCCAATATTGCTTTAATCTCTATATCTTATCAGTTATTACCATCATACTAAAGCATGGTGTGGTATTTCGACTTTATGTGTCACGGTGTTTAGCAAGAGCGCTGTGGGAGGTAGGTAACTTATCTATGTCATGGTCTGAACCTAACATGATGGATTTCTTTCATCCGGCCTGGAAATTGTTACTTCCAAACCAGATTCTATGCAACACATGTATATCTAACACTGACACGTGCTTGATTTATCGCAGATTGGAACATTCTTTTACCGTTATTTTTGGCAATTTAGTATCAATCCGAATTATGGTAACGTACCTGTCTGTGATATTGGCGACCTGCTCTCAGAGGAAACTCTACGAAACTTTACTAATCCACTATATCGTTTTGAACTTAATATTTAGGGCCTAATAGAGGCTGATAAAAAAATGGTCATGTTACTGGATATGCGCTCTTGTTGTAACGAGCAGGGACACATTTTAAAGAATGGATTTGGGCTGGCGACATGGCGAAAAACAAGAATTATGCATCATCAGCCTTATTGCTTGATACTTTCTTGCCTGGTTACAACTTCTAGTCCAGATCATTTTTAAAGCATAACTCTTATGTATAATTTAATTTAATAAGCATTCATTCTTAAAAAAGCAAAACAGGCTTTAAACTGTATGACTGAGCGACACGAAAAATCGTTTTTGAACACCTTTATCGGAGAATGAGCCCATATTTAATTGGCTTTTACATTTGCAGTTCTCAAGTTAACCACACAAGTTGTTGAAAATAAAAATATGTAAAGTAGTCTATAGTAATTTGCAATTGAAAGGTAAGTTTACTTACAATATCTTGGAATACAGTCTTCAGTGCAAGTCCTACTCTTGACCCTAACATACATGCATTGGCTGTCATTGAACACAAAACAGCAAACTCACAGATATAAAGGCTAAGCTAAAAGGCTCACAGATTATAAAATGAGTACTAATATCAGTGCAGCCAAATCTGGGATGCGTCGATCTCGATCATTACTAAGTTTTCCAAACAAGTGGGGACCTGTGTAAAGAAAGTGTGAGCTCTGCCAAATTGGCCATCAGTTGCAATGGTTGCTCTGATTGCTAACCCGTCACAAGAGAACCATCAAGATTTTGGCTGCATGATAAGTACCCTCTGCCAATCAAAAACACCAACTACTGGACATGACCAAGGAATAAAATACCCTCGGAAGAAAGAATTGGTCTGTTTACCAGTCCAAATGAACCCGGGGAGGATGAGCTATATACTTAAATCAATAGTTCGTTAACAAAATAAAACTAATTAGAAACTGACTAAATCCCACTGTTATTCCTTCAGGGAAGGAAAAAACTGAACCAAAGACCTGCCCAGCCAAAGTAAACATTTATAATGTCAGCTCACTATCTCTGTCAAAAGGGGAAGTGGACGAAGTACTAGAGTTTAAGAAACTCCCCAAACACAAGTGCGGTCTTTGGTAGTTGATAAACTATTACAGAATAATTTATTCCTTTAACTTTCTTTGCTAAAATGTAAATAAAGGTGAGCAATAACTAACTATCCAGTGTGAATCAGTGTAATCCAGTGGACAGGTATGATATCCATACAGGAATGGGTGTCAGCATGCGGTATAGCTGGGACACTTGCTCTATCAACATGTACTGCTTGCCCTGCATGGAATGAATCACAGTTAAATGTAAGTGACCATATTTACAAAAGATAGTGATATATTATGCCAAGTTCTGCAGCCTTATTGTTTACTTATGGAAACAATGGCAGTAATTTTGTGATTTGACCATTTGAGGTCACTCTCCATCAACAATGGTAAGCTTACAACTCATTTCATTATTCCTTTTTAAAAAATGTACTGCAAAATAATATCGAAATGTTACATATGGCTATGTTCTTAATTAGAGAGATTAGAAAAGGGATAGGGAGATGTAGGGATGGATGGAGGGAAAGAAACATAAGAGCTGGAAGAAGGGAGAGGGAAAGAGAGGAGGAGAAGAGTAATAGATAATAGTGATAGAGTGGAGTGGAAGAAGACAGATAGGATGATGTAGGTAGAAAGAACGGGGGACAGCAAGGGTTACAAGAATAGAGGGACTAGGCAAAAAAAAAAATGTTGTTCCCAAAAAAATTGTAAAAAAATCGCATATGAATGATTTTTTTTAGAAATGCTAGGAGAAATGGTTTTTCTTCTTTTTTAGCATTTTTGACCCACTTTTTTCAGTTTTGGCCGGCTCGCATGCCAAGATTTTCATTTTTTTTTCTGAAATTTTTTGAAAAAAATTTCGAGTTAGTATAAAAAACCTAAAAAATAAAATTATGCGGTTCAAAAGACCCAATTTAAAAAATATCAGGGCTTTGAGGTGTCCGATACTCGAAACCTCATCGGATCCTACGCATGAGAATGATAAAATGGACGAATTTGAGCCAATGTTATTGTCCGCTATGAGTTTTAAGATATTGGGCTCGAATGCGTTCTCGCCCAATATTTTTGCAATCATAGCTCGACCAATAAATTTGGGCTAATCAATCCAATTTTATTACAAATGCGCGCGGGTCAGTTGTTTTTTTCTTGGCCTATATTTCAACTCCAAATTGATTTTTTTTTCTCCGTTAAAGCCGACACATTGTTTTAATGCATCTATATCCTAATACAACCAATATTCCTATTGTCAATCATTTCAAGACCCTGGTCAATAATCTTGAATGCTATAGAACAGTATTTGACTTGTCAAAGAAGATTCAAACTTTAAAATTTCCTTGTTTTGTGATGACATCACTCTTCTTTTGAAGCTGAGACACGATCTTGGTAGGATAGCCACTGCACACTTGGCTGCTATGGTGATAAACTTTATCACGGTATCTGTTGATCCCCCTATACCCACAGTAAGGTCCAGAAGTCATAGCTTTCTTTCAAAAGTTTGGTTTGTAAGAAATAAGACTGCAAAAGATACAAACAGATCAAATATGTGTAAAATTTCATTTAATACTGGGTACGGTATGTTTACATTAAGTGCACTTGCTTGAACCAAGAGTGTTGTGTTAAAGGAAAACAAATAAATTGCCATAAAAAAGTGGACCCCAAATTTCTTTTTAAACCTGTTCTTTTTGCATATTTAGAATGCTTAGCATTGTATTAAATACATGAATTAAGCTGAAAATGCCTTTTTTAATGCCATCACACAATGGTGCACTATAGTTTATTCAAGAACGATCTCTTCAGGTAAAGTGGATTAGGGCTGCTGACATGTTCTACTACGTAGTTGTTCTCTTTAGGTATTTTTTGTCCTATAAACTTTTGAAACATTTTTTGGTAGGTTGCAAATCAAGTGGCAAATTCAGAAGAAATAGAATCCTCAAAAAACCTTGTGTCCACTTTAAATTAATGCCACCGTTCAGTAGTTTTTTTGTATTTTTTAATTAAGAATTTTGAATACGCAAGATGTTTTTAGGGCAAAATGCCCATCGCTATATAAAATTTTTAGGTACACATTGCATACTTTACTATCAAAGGGGTGACCCGATTTAAAGGAAATATGTCAAGATTTTTATCAACTCAGTTTGACCTTACATTCAATAAAATATATTTACTACATCACGATCCCGCAAAAATAATACAATTTGATGTAAAATTAACAAATCCGAGGAATTTATTTTTGCTTTTTTGACATACGAAGAAAACGGGCGGATTTTTCGCCAACGAGCTTTCATTGATCAAACGCCCAATTTTGCCTCTCCTCGTGACGTCAAAGTGTGACCAAAACATTGTGTTGACTCGAATTTTTATTGCTGCCACTGTTCATATTGATGGATTAATGAAAAGTAATAATAAAATTTAGAAAAAAGTTAAGAAATGACATATTTTGTTTCATTTCGTTGTGTTTTAATTATTATTGAAGTGGCACACTGCGATCTGATGGTCACAACTCGGAAATTATGATGGATCATCACTTTGACGTCACCATAAAATTGCCTGCGATTTGGATTTGTCGATCGTTTTCGAGTAAGCTATTGGCGGGACATTAAAAAGGTCAAAATACTCAACAAATGTGGAAAAATTTTCCACTTATTTTGATTTATATGTCATCTACTTTACTAAGCCTTTTCCAATCCATACCAAATTTGCCAATAGTCGATCATGACATATTTCCTTTAAAAAAGGGGGCAGGCCATTTTTTGGTACAATTTCAACGAAGTTGGTATCAACCTAAAGCTTAAAATGTGCTGCTTTTATATTTGAATGAACCAGTTTTACAATATCTCCCCATCATTTTTTTATTAATTAGCATATAATCACCCCCCAGCCACTAACGCTTAAAAAAACAAAACGTTTCCAAAAAAGAGTAACAACACCCGGCAACATCCCGGGTGACGTCAACCACAATGAATTATTTTAGTCGGTGTGCCACTAGAGTACACCACGAAGCAATGTGAACACACGATTCATAAGCACACCCAGCTATTGTGCAAGCATTTTGAACAGTTGAAAAGAAATCGACCAACATAAGTTTTAATTGAAGGCCAAATTAATTTGATCGGTAATTCAATCTTTAATAAGATACATACTCATTGTTATTTGTGCGAGCTTAGAACGTATCTGACTTGTAATAAGCGAGCAATCGTGAATTAATCACAGCAAGTGCGAATGTGCTGTAAACGGGACCGGTGCACAGTCAGTGGCGTAACGGGTCTGCCGCTCTGAGGGGCAAATTTCCCAGTCTTGGAGAAATTTTCCCTCGCAGGGGGTCAAAAGGCCAATTTTCCCGCGTCAGAGGGCTAAAAAACGGCTGATTTAGCATGTTTTGCAAATTTTCCTGGCCAAAGTGTCAGGGGGCAACCGCCCCCCGCCCCCCCACCCCACCCCCCCGATGTTAAGCCACTGGTGCAAAAACCTAAATTCTCAGGCATGGAACAATAAGCAGATTTATGTAAGTTTTAAGCCTTTATTGTCTCATTGAACATTTAAAATATGCTTCATTTTCTCTCGGACTTTTTTTGCACTTAGAGAATAGTGTTGTACCATACAAGCAAGGGTATTTTTACATTGAGCCTTATGTAATCAAAGCGAAATGGATTTTTTAACCTCACCCCCCTCAAAAATACGACGGAATGTGCTCCCCACGGCACCTTACGCGTGTACCTCTGCTGGTAATATTCCTCCCGTGCGTAGCTCACGGGGATCTGGTGGCGTGTCTACCCCGTATCTTACGTGCATAAATCATGTTTTTCTCAGTCCGAAGGGGGTGTTAAATTACAATTCCAAGGCTTTTCAGACCAAATCATTTATTAACAAGAATCTTGGCCATGAAATGTGTGCAGAAATAGTTCTTGAAATGGAAAGTATTAGCACAACCCTAAATTTACCCTTTTAAATCAGTGTAAATTCCAATCCGCTGGGTTAATAGCAGCGGTCGATTGCAAGCCACGCCGTGTGAGGTTCATGTTATCAGGGGGGGCTCATGGGGGGGGGGGGGGGGGGGGGTCGACGCTTCATTCTACGAATTACAATTCCAGCTTTTCAGATCAAACATTATTAACAAGAATCTGGCCATAAAATGATGTGCAGAAATATTCTTGAAATGAAAGTATTAGCACAAAACACTGACCATTATCAGGGTAAATCCAAAAAAGATGGTTTGGTCGACTGCAATCCGGGCCGGCAATTCTACAGCTAAACCCTGTGGCAGCCTCATGAAAATATGCGACACTCAGTCTCAGATTTGCCAAATTCTACACGAAAATTTCGGGCTATTTGTCTAAATTGCTCTGCTCTTTGTTACTAAATTAATTTAACAAGATTGAATTACCAATTCACATGTTCTCGGCGTCCGGCAAAACGATCATGGTTATTTTCCTTGGCATTATTGCACTCGTTTCTTGTGGAGGCTCAACGCCGGCGTACCTCGCGTTATCCTTCCCCAAAATCTACCCCACGTCTTCATCAGACCTCTGCTCTGGGCTTCCATGCTACAAAAGCACTTCAAAACGCTCATCGCCAATCTCCATTTTCAAATTACTCATAATCCATTTCCATTATTTGTATAAATGTACGAAAAAGACACCTTGTACAGATTTAAATACTGCGGTAGTCAGCTTCTGCACCTATCACCATATGCAGTGCTGGCAACCGGATTGCCTGGAGGAAACAGGATGACGTCACGCCTAAGGCCTCCCAATGTATGATGCTCTCCGCCCGTTTTCTGAAGGGCCTCCTTAGACCAATTAATATGGCACTCAATTAAAAATGTACAAGCTGTCTAAAAGTTAAATTTTTGTTTATTTGTTCTTATACAGTTAAGAATATAAATAAATAAATCTTTTAGGTTCTAAAAGATGTCCGACCCCCTTTAAGTATATAAAGTTTTCATAATTGATAGAATGGTTCAACCCATTTTGAGGTGCGAGCTAAAAACGTGATTTTGGAGAATCCCTCATAGAGTACTGCATAAATTACATTGGTCAACCAAGATAGGGCAATTTCGCTCATTACATTGTACTATTATTAATTTTACACAGTACTCAATGGCGATAAAAAAATCATGGTTTGAGCTCTCACATCAAAACGGGTGAAATACGGCAAGAAACTTTACAGATATTATAGTAGATGCAACATGTGTCACCAGAGGAAAAGTGTTGGACAGCGTCGATTAGTTGGGAGAGGAGCAGGAAAAAGAAAATATGTGGCCATATTCACCTGTTTCCCCATGAAGGCACTAAGATAATCTGGCCTTACATGTTGGACTCATTCACATAGAGAGTGCAAAAGACTTTTGTGTTCTTGGTATCCAAAACACGGCGCTCAAAAGTCAATAACATTCACCTCACCTGTTACATTGAATACCATGAGCAAAATGATTAGTCAGAATGTTCAGAGTTTAATGTAGCTTTTTATGCGCTTAGGTTGACTTCAATCCTTTCCATGAGATAGAATTGATTTTCCATGCTATCGGTTCAAAAGATTTAGCGTGGAACTTTAATGTCCACCCACTGTACATGCCCCTCATTCAATGTCCTTACCTCGGAAAAGTACAGAGGTGGACACGAGGGGTTGAATCTACTATAATGTTTTGGGGTGAAAGCCATTTTATCCAGATGAAAACTTTGTATACTTAAATCAGGCAATTCCACCCGAAGGTGTGTGATCAGAGGGTCCAACAATTTTTAATAACGGATTGGTTTATGAAGTTTCTGTATGATTTCCACTGCTGCTAAATTTCCTGCAGAAACTTAAGGATTCATGGGGAGAAATGTACCTACCTTTTATACATTCTTGTATAGAAATAATAGTAGCAGAAAAATATATTGAAAGGCAACAGGACTAGCAGCACCACAGCAGTGAATGAATCTGTCTTTTATCCTGCAACACAACACAATATGGCCAAAGAATTAACTTGCTTCAAAGGTATATTTAAATATGCAGTGGGAATAACACGGACGGTATATTGTTAGTAGTGGAGTTTTGGTGTGATATGAATTATATAGAGTAAAAGAGGAGTCTGTATCGGGCAAGGGCACAGCCCGAGCCCAGATACAAAATCCGAGACTAGAATAAGATACCCAAGCAGAACAAATAAGCACAAACATAGGGCCTAAAAAATTATAAGGGTGAGTAACAAAACAAAAATACTCTTCGGACTGTAGGCTCTTGTTTTAAATAAGTGCAAAGGGTGACAAAAATTTTCAGCGGACAAGAATTTTGATAATAAACGGCCCTAAAATCATCTTTTTCGATTCACAAACAACATTAGTGATGTATTGAAATTTTGGTGTATGTGAGAGCGATTATGCTGAAATTCTGTTCCAACTCGGTTCAACATTGCTAAAAATTGCTAAATTAGAGCAGTGATTTACGTCACAAATGAACACCGATTTTATTTTTGTTGTCATGATGGCTTGGTCACGCATGCGCAGGTCCTAACTGAAATGATACAAGAGTGCAGACACGCTCTGAGGGTAGATAAGGGATATCTAGTCAGTAAATTCCGTCGATTATCCAATGAAAACTGAGGGATCTACTTGATGGTAGGAAATGCATGACACAAAACACTCCAATTTAAGGTTTCCTAAAGGGACAATCTGGAGGTAGATTAGAATACTTGTGTGGGTGTACAGCACAACAGTCAATGGAACATCTTTTGGCCTGCCCATTGTTGAGCTACACTGCACAGAATGGAATTTGCCAAATTAAATAAGCTGCAACATTTGCATAGGTTGAGACTGTAAAGGGATAGTTGACGACTAGATTCTTTGCCTAGAAACAAATTGTGAGTGGGCGGCTGTAGCAGGCAAGAAACTCCAATATACCTTTTGAAAATGGGAATTTTTCAAAGATTGTACATCCCCCTTGTAAACTAGCCTAGGAGAAAACAGCTTTAGTGCAAGCTAGACAGCAAATATTTCAACCAGACATAGGCTCGGACAGGGGGCTAGGATTTTGGATAAGGAGGTATGAAGGTACTCCAATATTGGAGGGTCTGCGTCCGCCGAAAAACCTCCAATATCGGAGTTTCTGCGTATAATACGCAGCCACTCCAAAATCGGAGTGTATGCGTACATCGTAAAAACTCCAAAATCGGGGGTTCTGCGTATCTTTAAAATATTATATTTATAGTCAAAACCTCCAAATCGAGTTTATCATATCATACGCACTTACTCCCAAAATCGGATGCGTCGGCGGGACATCGCAAAAACTCCAAAATCGGAGGTTCTGAGTATCTTTAAATATTATTATTTATATCAAACCCACTCCAATATCGGAGTTTCAGCGTATAATACGCACACACCCAAATCGGAGGGTCTGCGGAAATCGCAAAAACTCCAAAATCGGAGGCTTTGCGTTCTTTAATTATATTTATATTCAAACAATCCAATTATCGGAGTTTTCATCATATAATACGCACACTCCAAATCGGAGGTCTGCGGATCATCGCAAAAAACTACAAAATCGGAGGTTCTGCGTATCTTAAAATATTATTATATATTCAAACACTCCCATATCGGAGTTTCAGCGTATAATACGCATACACTCCAAACGAGGGTATGCGGGGACTCGCCAAAAAACTCCAAAATAGGAGGGTCTGCATTAAGTCATGCAACATTAGGCCTACATGTCATGCAAGCTGTACATGGATGATTTGTAACAAAAAAAATCAGGCAAACTAATCTTATAAATCCGCCATAGGAGAGTTAAACGAGAGAGCAATATATCGATTGCTACTATTCTTTAATGGAGAGACTCTCCTGTCGGCTTTTTCATCGATTCTGGGAGAGACTTGGCAAATGCGGATGGATTTCCGGAGTAGGAGAGCAACTTTCCTATCACCGAAATCATCGATTGGAAAGTGCTACATGGTGTTGCGGTCGCTTCGCCCCGGCAATGCCCGGGATTCGTCATTGTTCAATCTGTATTGCTAATAGGGTTGCGATCGTCAACAAGCGACAGTGCGACAACCAAAGAGACAGTGAATGCCCGTGGTTGCTAGTGTTGCTACATATACGAGCTAAATTCACAACACGGGACGTGTATTGGCAACGTACGGTACGTACGTCGGTAAAAAAATACCAATAACGTTGCCCTGTATTTTTTGATTTAGGCCATTTTTTAGTTCTTAGATTTGCTTTAGAGTTATATAACATTGTTTTTTTTAATTTTTATTCTGTATCAAAATAGTTTTAACAGCTTCCTGGATAAGGCCCTATATATGAAATAAATTAGGCAAAACGACTGGTAATGAAGATATACAAATACTAAAAATCGCAAGTTTCTGTCGTAAAAGGGAAAAATATAACATTAGAGACTAAAATATTGAATCTCAATCAATTTCAGATTTTAATATAAGTCATTTGATACAAGACAAATATCTATCTATTCAAATTGGGTGCTAGGAATTAATATATCATCCGATACATTCGGCTACGATTTTAGGCGTATGTATTATACGATCTCTCAGTGTGATGATAGCCTAGTACTCTAAAGTCCTAATGCGATTCAAAACAACCTTTTTATATATACTACTTAAAGTCTACTCAGCGATTTCAAAATTTATTTTTTGTGTAATAATGAAAAAATAGTCACTAGAACTAAAGTAGTAACCTAAAATGCATAATACCGAATTTTGAGATGATCGGATTTTTCGTTTGGATGGTAAACATTATGTGTAGTATTTACGTCCATAGGAATACTGTGTGTATAAAGAATTTCCGGATTCGTAATTTTAAAACAAGTTGTGTTTTCTATATGAAGGAATTCGATTTAAAGGGAATAGCAAGCGAAAATGTGAGAGAATCGAAAAAAATGTGGAAATTCAATTTCTATAACTTAAAAATCATGCATAGTGTGTCATTCCCCATATAACATCTTTATTGTAATAACAAACCCAAGTGTGAAGAAAAATGAAATAATTGAGGAAATTTATCATACCGTCTCCCGAAATATACATACAGGACGGCAATCTCAAAATCACACTAAACAGCCTGATTGCGGTTTACACCAGTAAGAATAAACAAAGGTCACTAATGGTTATGTTTGAAGTCAAACTGT
>JAMKCH010004056.1:0-35831 GCA_023653785.1 Ophioderma brevispina
CCAGTAGAATCCATCAGCTCCTCCCGGCTTGAAACACACCAGCGTGTGTATCAGCATATCGAAGGTTGGTGATCTTCATACCCCCAAAGCCAATTCCTCCCTCAAATGATGTAATGTGATTGTACTTAAAGTCATTACAGACCATTTTATCCCAATTATGTTCATATCTTGAAATGTTAACATTGACATTGTGTGTTCAATGTCTTTTTATGGACAAGAGATGTGAGGCATCCTCCAGAAGAGGTGATGACTCATTTAGGGAGTGATCAGGATGAAACTTTGCTAACTGCAAATTTATGTCCTGCTTTCATCTACACGTCACTAATTGAGTTAATGTTTACTTCCTCTTTCATCAACCAGGTTGCAAACTGGAGCCGAAGTGCTTTCGTACGTGGACTATTTCGCTCTGCCGCAAATCTACTCGGCTTATATTTAGACAGCCTAATGCGCAGCCATACCTCCCTCTAATACAGGCTCTCATTGGTTGCCCCCACTTGCCCAAAGGATCCACTTTAAAATCTTTCTTTTAAACCATAAGCTTTTAATTCATCTTAATCTCCGGCCGATAATCATATTTTTTCATGTTCGCCAGACTCGTTCCAGGAAGATGGCAAGCGACTGCGATGGGCATTTTCGAATCGCTGTGCTCCGCTTTGAGCTCCGTAACGAGACAACATAACCCACTTTCAGACGCCAAACTGAAATCCACCTCTTCCCTAATTATATTTTTTCTTTCTTTTTCTTCTATATATAGCGCTTTGCCTACACTGTAAAAGGCGCTCTATAAATCTCATTGATAGATTATGATTATCTACCAAACTTCTTCACGATCAGTTGTCCATTCAACCTTTGCCAATGTGGTGCGAGAGGAGAAGATTCCGGGAATGCCGACGTACTCGGAGTTCAGCGTAATGGATTTGACGAAGCGTGAACTCAGATATTCTTCAACAATCTACACTGCATCATGGCCTTATCTCGCCAGTCACAAAAAGAAAATCTCTGCAATAAATTATTACGGCTGATGGTGATAGGCAGTGATTCTTCTTGATGTCAAGAAATCTAATTGCCCAAATTAACATTAGTCCTCAAAGCGGTTAGAGGTATTCATATATTCCCTGCCTTATCAGCATCTGAAATATTCTGTTACGGCATAGTTGTTTTTAAATTTTTAGAACACTTGGGTCACTTAGATAACAAGTTCTTTATGGGGTTTGTGTTTCCCTTTTGACATTTGAAGACCCTATTGTGATATCGGTGTGGCCAGGTTTTACATTCGTCGGTTTGTATCTGATCTATGTGGTGAAAGGTTGGCAATTGACATTTGAATTTCCCTAATTTGACATTCGCCTAATATTGGGACATTTGACTTGAAAAACCGCGAAACTGCAAAGGGTCGACACAACCGACGTTTTCTTACTATTGAATGAATTATTAACAATGTGATACTGTTCCATGACATAGGCATGCAAACTTACACTTAAGTGCGTGGGGTGGGGTCCAGTGGACCAAGGATTTCGTTTTCGTTAAGGGTAATTGCCTAAGTATTAGGGTGCAATAGTTTGGTTGGGGAAAAGAATTCAAATCGGTAAGGGCGTTTTGTACTCATTAGCATAAAAAGTATTTTTTGTGGCACTATTCAGAATTCGTTTTGGCCATTAAATCGTAAAAAACCCTTTTTGAATTTTTATTTCATCAATGTAAGTGTCTATGTCAACGTATTAATGAAGTCAATGTTGTATGGCAAAAAAGTCCCGTTGGGAACGTGATGTTTCATTTTTCCTGCGCGTTCTAAATATCAGGTTTTGGACCCGCTTATTTTGAATATGGATGACCGATTTTAATTTTTTCTGTGGTGTGTGTTGATATCCGCCGTCAATAACCAGAGTCGTGTGGTAAAAGAAATCAACGGCAAAGTGTTTTATGCACACACATGGGTGCAGAAAGAAGGCCTTATGACACCAAAGAGATACGGCGGAACATTCCAGAATAAAGTGCCCCCATTTTTTTTCAAACCCATTCTTTTTTACCATATTTGGAATGCTCTTGTGTATAGATCACACCTGAAGTAAAAGATGAATACGCCGCGATTCATGTAATAAGATCATTCAGATGATTGATTTAGAATTTTCTGTCGTGACACGACATAAAAAAAATCAAAGCATGAGCCTTCTATGGAGACGACTACGATAGCCTGCAAATTCAAGACATAGTTTTGGGTTTATTTTTACTTACCGAATCACGTTCAAATTGAGAAAATGCTATCATCGAAAAAAATTCTCCTCCTTCCCTTTAACGTTAAAACTTGTGTATCTAACATTGGATTAATATCAGAGGGAGATAGCAAACATTGGTAACACATCTGGAGTACAAAAGGCTTGAGTGATGACAATGCTAGACAGCCCTGAGAAGGAACGTGATCTCAAGTGCCGGCACATGGTGCTTAAGTGTGTGTGTGTTGGGGGGGGATCAACAAAAAGATTAACATAATTACTAGTATGGCGTCATAATGACGTGAAGGGTCCGCGAGCGGAGTCGGGAAAATGGGCATTTTCCACCGAAAATATAGCGAAATACAGTTTATTGCTACAAATATCGGATTGTCATTGCAGTAGTTTTCAGCTCTAAATTAAATCCATTGAATAGTTTTACATAAACTTAATGTACATATATATTCTAGGGTGGCAACCACGTTCGCTACCCTTCGACTTTTGACGGATATGCCCTAACCCCGGTGAAGGTGCATACCTTATATCACTAAAATTATCGGAAAGGATGAGAAAATGAATACCCCTAAGCTTTGGCATTTTACGCACCGGTGCAAGCTTCACTGAGGACAACCCCCCCCCCCCCCCACCACAGGTAGATGGGGGTTAATAGCAAAATAGCATAATCCGTAAATTTCCAGACTTATCAGCATTGTTGTAACAGTGTCTTAGACACTGTTTCAATGACTTTTAAATCTGAATTTGAAATTAAAAGTATTGCAATAGGACATGCGGTGGTAGTTCTTGGTCTATGGTAAAACAACAGAGGGCGTCCTAGTATAAAACATTTGACATGAAAGGTCCAATTTATGTTTCCCTTAACGAATCTAAGCACTTTAAACCACTGCCCATAACTTTTTAGTTCACCAATTTCAAGAAAGAAAAGCTTAAGAATAAGTAAGGTTCATGGAGCTCAAAAAGTGTTTTTTGTTAATATGAATTCGAGGAAAAGTGGATTTTAAATTTATTTTTATATAGACAACAAGTAAATTGATATATTCTTTCGTTCATCAAAGGCAAATAATCATTGAAGCTTTAAAAATGTCTAGAATTTAAAGATATTTGGGAAGGTATCATTTAAAGCATAAAAACAAATCCATATATTTTACACGTTGAGCCAATTTTGATGACTCATACAGATCTGTGGTTAATAGCACATAATTAATATATTTGGAAATTAAACGTATTTTTCTTTCTAAGAACATCCAGAGGTATATGAAAATGTAAAAATGTACATAAATTAGAAAAATATGTGCTTACCCGAGAGAAAATAATCAGTATTTTAGACCCCGGAAAAACAGAGAAATTGCGTTCTTGAGAAATTCGCAGTGGAAAGTTTTTTATTTTGTACATGCTTCAATGTGACCAATTAAATTAAAAGTCTCGCCACAAATGCAAATATCATAGAGCTTTCAAATAATTTGAATATAAAGCCCTGAGTATATATTCTTTAAAATATGCCAGAAATAAAATTACATTTTATTTTTTTTCCACTAAAATTTGATGACGTCATCTTTATTGGCGTAATAGCTATTTTTTTGGGAATCCTGCGACTTTTACGACCTCTGGATTCGTAACTCCTGGGGGTTTCAAACTATCGATTTATGTTAGTTGTAAAAAAAGTTTCTCTCGAGGTAACCTATTTTCATTTTAGAGCCCTTTTTAAATGTTGGATCCCTGAGTATTAGCTCATGTGTCAACAGAGTGTTTGGAGTGCAAACTTCAGTGATCAAAATGATGAAACTTGCAATATCATTGCTATAAAATGTACACAAAACTCACCAAACGCAGCAGGAATTACTAGGTCCTCAAAAGTCAAGTATGACTTTTTCATCCTAACATTCATCTCGATACATAAGTATACATGCACCTTTTTTGTGTCTTTTTTTTTCATAAAAATACTGAGTATCTATGTTCTTGATTCAACATGGTCCTGGCTAAACTTTCACATGATTTTGTGCATGTCCATCAAAAAAACAGAAGGGGTGGTTATGGCCCAAATATGGCTATGAACAATAGAAATAATACTATCCCTCATCTGAGGCATGACTTACAATTATTTTACCCGGATCAAATTATCGGATTTAATCCGTTGCAAAAAAACATTGAATTCTGCATCCAAAATTGATCCTTTTAATAGTTATTTGACTTCAAATTAAATCCAAGTCTTGTCACTTTGAAAACATTTCAATTCAATTAAATTCATCAAAATTGAAATTGCCAAAAATTTAAGTTTGATCCAATTTGATCAAATGCATCAAAATAAAACCACTAGTTGCCACTGCATGCCATGCCCTACCACTGCCATGCCTGAGACTGGCAGGTGTATTGGTTTGTGAGCCCCCATTGTGTGAGTGTGACTCACAGATGCTCGCCGATCCTTGACGTGATTCAATCAGCACCAAGAATTCCATAAATGTGAAATCTTACTTTTATTATAGAGAAAAAATGTGAACAAAAAGTCAACATTTAACTTTAGATCAACAAAGATCAAAGGAAGGTCATTATTTGACAAATACCGTAAACGGTTGAATAACTTATTCAAAATATGGGAAATAATTTTCTTTAGTTTCATAATATAAACAAGAATAATTTGCTCTTTAGGGAAAAGTTCGGATATATCTAGGATCATTGGCTATATCTAGAAATACTGTTTACATCTATTTTTGGGTTGATTGCCGTGTGGAGTGTACCTGAGTTACACAGTAGTGGATGAATGAACACATCAAAATGGCTAGAATACGAGAGTTTGAGATTAGAACTTTTATCGGTATATTTAGTTTATTAATGGTGCTATTAACAGAAATCGAAAGTTTTAATTTGGATGTTAGGATACCAGTGATTAAACAAGGAGAGCCCGGTAGTCTATTCGGGTTCTCCGTTGCGGAGCACATCAAAACAGATGATACGCCGAGTCCTGACGACGGCTATGCAGATAGCATGTAAGTATACGCAAAGTTGTGCGTGAAATATGTTGGAAATTTTGTGTTGAAGGGAGACTTGTAGTATTACTAAGTAGTACACTGTATATTTGCAAAACTACATGGTTAAACTGTAAATTTACATTGTAACTACACAAGACAAAATGATCATCACTGATCATTCAATTCACTTCAGATCTGCGGTCCCTCAACTCAACATAATTTATAAAAAGTGGTAACCATGAGAGTTCATTTTTTCAACAAAACCCCCTTTCAATGATTTTTCATTGATTTTACCCCCTTTATTTTGCAAAATCGATTACAAAATTTGGGTTAAAAATACCCCCTATTTCAAGGTTTTCAATGACAAGATTTTCAGACACCCCTTTTCAATGACTATTTATAATTGAACATAAGAACAAACATACAATGACTACAAGTACAGCACAAGTATCAACATTTGTGTCTGCTGTACTCCCAGATGATCCTGTGTCTTTAAAGGTGCTTGTTCCGATTTACGTCTATTGTGTTTTCTACTTGATATGAGAGCCTGTCACTTGCATACATGTACGCCCTATCAAGTACCGTGGGAAACAAACTTGCGGTTTCAACGGTAGAAGCAATAATGCATATTGCAAAGCCCTATTCAATACTGTTCTAATATTGATGGTTAACCACTAAAACGGCGTTTTTTTGTTTATATCTTAGGAATGAAATGGATTTGAGATTTTGAGGGCTCAAATTTCAGGATGACGAGAAAAATACGGCCTTTCATCTGATATCAAAATCGATACTACTTCCGAGTAAATCAGAGGGGTCCCAAAGACGATCGGAACACGCACCTTTAATAGGGATTAATTACAATAGGCTGTATACTGATTTTAAACGGAAATGCAACAAAGATAAACATATCCTTGATTCGAGTGTTATGTACAAAAAAAAGACCGATCGACCACGCGTCCGGCCATGACCAATTCTGTGAAATACCCTTTTTTTAAATTTCGCAGAGATGGATGCTCAGAATACCCCCTTTTTTGTGATTTCGCGGTCCACGATGACAGTAAAATATGGTACACCTTTTTCATGAAATTTAGAACTCTCATGGTTACCACTTTTTTATGTTGAGTTGAGGGACCGGGATAAATTCTGTCGGTTGGTGTGATGTCACAAATTGGAATTCTGCAGCATGATTGGTCAACTATGGCTGTTGTTACAAGTTAATACGCTCTGGTGCGAAAGATTACCTGAATGACGAAGTCAACAAAATTACGCTTTGCAGCAAAATTACTCGCTGAAATGACTTCTTTGTATATTCTAAAACTGGGCTATATAAAAGGTATATGACAATGTTTCAGATCATTTTGAACACAGGCTCATTTGATAACTTTATTCACCCTGATCCCACTTTCGAAGGAAAAAAAAATAAAAAGTGCGAAAACCTGGGTGCTCCATCAAAAAATCCAAAATGGCTGCCAAATTGTCAAAAATTTTATTTTTGACCATAACTCAATAGACCATAATTTGCACGACCCCCGAAATGCATCTCGTTTGGTGCCCATTTCCATCCGGGAACTTGTACCAGAGGTCATGTTTACAAAAAATTTGTTGTTCGTTCGCATTGTTGAACAGTGCCTAAAATTACAATACAAAGTACCTTTTCACATGAAGTTAATCTTACAAAAATGTAGAAGAATATCTAAGGAACAAAAACAATTGAGGCACTGGTGTTGAAATTCACGACAAAACGTGATATTTTCGATTGTAACTGTGCCCTACTTGTCACCTGACGGACGATTACACAACTATAGTGCAACGTCACAGATAGGCTAAGTTTTCTGGTATTTTCGTTACGCTCCTAACCGTATGTTTTTAGGCGACTTGAGGCTGTTATAAGTTCCCGGATGGAAATGGGCACCAAACGAGATGCATTTCGGGGATCGTGCAAATGGTCTATTAATTTTGTTCAATTTGCTTAATTTGGTGGCAATACCCATGTTTCAGGCCAGAGCCTTTCCTTTCTTGAAAATGCAGTTTTTGCTTAAAATTGAGCTCTGAGGGCGCTTTCCCTTAAAATGCACATCCTATTGAATACGGTTGTTTTTGTCCCACTTCTGACACCATGTTTTTGAATGCTTTATACCAGATTACTTAGATAATAAATGCACACAACTGACGCAAGTCTATCGTGAAGTCTGCCATGTTGCGACCCCCTGTGTTGGGCGCTTTAATAAGCATTATCATAATGTCAGGCAGGGGCGTATCGTTATTTCAAGTATCACCATAACAACCGTGACTTTAAACATTCAATAAAAAACTCCTTTAAAAAGGAAAGGAAAGTCAAGAGGAAATATCCATGTAAAAGGTACGGGAAGGGATAAATAAGATGACATTTGTGGGAGTTTTTGCAAGTGACTATGGAATATTTTGCACAGACTTAGCCGACGGCATACATGAACGTAAATATTTAACACAGAGTGAATAGGGGCTTCAATTACCTTTACACATACGTTTTAAGGAAAGATGTACCCCCCCCGGACCCCCCATAAACATACTATAGAACATTCCTATATACCTATTCCGGGAAAACCACAATCAACGCTATACGTACCCACCACAAGATTGAACTGCAGACTCACAAGCAGAAACTGCGAAGAAGCAATTCGAGATTTTGCATCCGAAGGAAGGTTAAAGTATTTTACAGAATTCGGACCACAAGTACCACCGTGAATCAATAAACATTTTGTTGTTAAATATTATAAAGCCCTTCCCAAAAGTAAAGCTCCACCCCCCCCCCCCCCCCCCCCCCCCCCCACCCCCCTCGTTTAGCAAACATTGTCACCAATGACTTCATTTTATCTTCTTAAATGTTACTCTGTCAAACAAAGATTAATTTTGGCTTCGAAAAGTAAGTCTAGAACAGAGGGTGGGTGATAGATCAATATGTTCATCAATTTATTGCCAATAGCACAGTATGAAAACAAAACATGATATGGAGGAGTCAAGCAAAAGGTTATAGGGCCCAAAACCTCACCCCCCTGGAATACATTAACACGCAAGAACCCAGGAAAACTATCAAGAAACACCCCCAGAAAGGTGTTCACCACTTGTAAACCCCCCCCCCTTGCGCACACCACCCTTTTTGTTACGATAGTCATACTCTTGCAGTTCACTTAGTTGTCTGGTTGACTTTTGCATGCATTGTAGTGGTCTCTACCAAGAAACAGGGAACTCTTTTTGGAAATCAAGGTCAAGTAAACTGTCAAGTGTAAGTGTCGTTGGCCTGGATTGTGTTTGGTTAGATAGCAAGGTCAATCAGACCTGTCACACCGTTTGCTTTATTATAGCACTACGCCCTTGTAATTTTACACTAGGAGGTACAGGGTGCAATAACAATGCTTTTGTCACACAGGAGTATGTTCACCTTTTACATTTAGACTGTTTTCTTTGTAAGCGCACAACTAAAATATGATTCTTTTCTCCTTTGAATGCCACTTCTTCATTTTTATGAACTATTGTTTTGTTGCCTTTACGATGGGTGCATGTGTGTGTGTGTTTGCATGTGTTGTGTGTGTGGTGAATTGAAATTAAGGTTAATGGTAAAAAATGTGGTAGATAAAAATTAAAAATGTGGCTATGACAGCAAAAACATTAAATCGCAGCACAGGTGGGCACGGGGCTTTTAACATTGGGAGGAAGTAGTGGTGTCTCACCTTGGGAGGAAGTATGGTTAGCTTGTGTACCGCCTATAAGTCCCCTCATTTTGCCGGACTCTTTTCAGTTCCAGTTGAGGCTCCCTTTTAGAACACATGTCATTAAAGAGAAAAAAATGAAAAAAATCAATAAAAAAAAACAAAAACATAAGAAAAAGGCCAAACCCCCCCACCCCCCCCCCCGCCCTCCCCCCCAACCCCAACCATACATTTTAGAGTTTAGTGTCCAAAGCCATATTCTAAAAAATTTCGGTCAAAAAAATCCTCAAAAAGTAGCTGTAGAATAGAGGGGATCCAGATTAGTTTATGAAATTGTCTGAAAACGAGGGGAGGAGAACGCCAGGGGGTGGAGGAAACGCAAAGGGGACCAAACACCCCAACAAAACAAAACAAAAAAACGAAAAAAGCACCAAGACTACAACAAAATATACCCCCCAACGGTACAGGTTTATTAAGAAGCCAAAATTGAAAAAAAAACCAGACAAAAGTTGCAAGAGATTCTGTACTGACAACATTTACTAAGTACTTCAGTTTTGACAGGCTCAGTGAATAAGACTTTTTTCATGAATCTGTGGTTGGCAGGTGGGAAAGTTTCCTAAAAATGGTTGATTTGGTAGTAATGTGGCTGACAAGAAGGGGAATGCATAAAATGCAATTGAGCTTCATAACATAGATCAGAGTTTAATAACTCTTGACCATTCTGAGCGTGAGGATGTAGGTGTGCCTTCTGCCAATTTCTGGAATTGAAAAATTGGCGGAAGATGTTCAAATGGGAAAAAAGAGAAGTCATTTTTCGTCAAACGTTGTAATCAAAGTTGAGAAACAGCAGTTAATGGGACTTGTAAGAATTCTGTTACTAACCGCCAGGGACGGGTGCCATACACAAACATTCCTAATCGCAAGGGCAGCGTAAAGGTGAACGGGGAAGCCCGGGAGACCATCGGAACAATAAATTGTGCTAAAATTATTTTTTTACATATATTAGTTAGTTTTGTAGCGTTTTGCTGCTCCTGGTTGATGGAAGTACTGAAATCAGTGGTTGACAAGGACAAAGTCAGTATTCATGGGGGTGGAGTTGTTGTCTTATGGGTGGGGCTAGTCAGGTAATTGATGGATACAAGATCCAATGGGTTGGGTGAGGGGTTGGGTAAGGAGTATTGGCATCGGCAGGGGATTCAAGTTTGTTGCCAAGTAGTAGGCCACAACATTTTATTGGCCCCCCAGCCATTTTACCATATTTGGTTGGTTTTTCTTTTATTTACTGGAGGAGATTGTTTTTTTGTTTTGACTTTATTTTTAGACAAAAACAGAAATGATAAAAAAATTAAAAAAATTAAAAAATATTTGTTTTATAAACTAATAATTGGACAATTAAGTCTGATTCAAATGTCTTGACCTTGCCAATAGCCAATTGAAGCAATTTCTGGGAACCTTTTCAATTTCTTTATTTTTTTAAATGAAATGAAAGTGCATTTTATAGTGATGTTTTTTTGGACTAACCTACTGGAATAAAACGTGGATTTTTTGTTTGCCCTTAACAATGAACAAATTCACTGGCCTTCTAGGAGCCTATATCCCTAACATCGTGTGTTGCCAGACAATTTGCCTCCCCCATACCTGACGATCACGCAAAAAAGGTGGTAGCATCTTATTTTAGATCACAGGCAAGTTTCTCCCTAAAACAGACGGGATCCGCCGCCGTGATTTTCGGAAAAGTGGAAAAAATCAGTTAAGGGGCGTTAGTGATATGGGAATTATCACTTAGCATTCCATTTGTTGCTTGTAGGGCCTACCTATATAGTGGTCACTTCATGTACAAACTTCAACACCACAAATCTGGACGTAAGGCCACAGCATCTTGATGCTCTCGTTCAAAATGTTTTCAAAAATGTTCATCCACGCCATGCCACTATTTCAAATTCATATACAAACTTAGAACATTGTTACTTCGTGAAACATCTTACCGTCATTCACGTTCTGAACTGTATAAATATCACATTTTCTAAGAAGTGTGCAATGCTAATCTATACTACTAAAACAGGAATCAACAGGTCACACGGCATCTAGGTAAAGGTAACACACGGGGGAAATGCACCAGTACTACTAAAAATAGATTGTCTTTCCGAATATGCGTTTTGACGCACAATAACCTATGGAGCTGATGTTTGGCATACAGATCGAAAACAACACAGAGCGTTTATTATCAGGGTTTCGGGTGACCCCAAAAAAATTAAAAGTCATCTGAGGAGGTCAATTTGATTAAAAAATGCCGTATAAATGCCAAAAGGGGGACCGCCAAACCTGACAAATTGAACAAGTCTGAGTCAAAGGCTCCACCAAACAACAGGACAAGGTTGCTTTCAATTTGGCCAGACAATCCAAGTAAACAAGAAAGTGAGTGACCACATACGCCTTACAATCATACTTGACTGACCAGATCTTTGTTGCAACCATAAAAACTACTGACACGCCTGTAAATAATTGTAATAAGTATTACACTTTTCAACCATGAGTTCGTATTTTCAGTATGATCAATCAACAGTATGCAGCACAAAAATTAAGAACTATTAAAGGTGCTGATCCAATCAAATCCAACCATCATGTTTTCTCCAGCCTCCCTAATAAAAAGCAATAAAATCAGCCAACCCGATCTGTAGTGACAAGATTTGAAACGTTTATATTCCATTCATTATGAAAACATTCTTAAAGAGACATGAGACGATTTCCAGAAAGAATCGCGCGGCTTGAACCCCGTTTTTTTAACATATTTGAAATGCTTGAACCAATTATTGATAGCACCTGAAGGAATAAGCGAATACGCCGACTTTATGTGATAAGATGAGGATTTAGTAGTTTCTGTCGTGCACCACAGAAAGTCAAAGAATGGATTTTTCTATAGGGAACACTTACGATAGCAGGCAAGTCAAACAAGGTTTGCAGTTTTCTTTGGCACCTTTGGTCCAATAAACCTTCGAAATGTTAGTCTCGGTAGGTGGTCTACAAATGATCCAGTGAAATTTTTAGAAGGAAATTTGTATCCTAAAAAATCTCCTTCCGGTCACTTAAATGGTACTTTCGTGATCCACAGCATAGTTACCCATAGTCCACAGCATAGTACACCTTGCTGGCCCCTTGAGTTACCAAGGGTATGGGGGGCCGACTCTTAATAGCCTCGTTCCCAGAAAGCCCCAGATTTTACCGAAGTAGTCAACATTTTGCGTATCAGAAGAAAGCTATATTTTTTCTCATTACCCGGTGAAATATTAGGGCAAAAGGGGGGGATATTTGGTTGGGTTATGAGCAAAAAATATGCCCCATTTTTTTGTCAACAATATTAATTGTACACACTCTATGGGGCTTAAAAAAATCCCGTTTTTAGTTCTCACATCCAAATGGATTGACATATTGTGTGCGAAACTTTACTGGGGTTTTGGGTGTTGAAGGCCGATCTATCAAGATCAAACTTCATATCCTTAGATCGGGGCCATCCCCTTTAAGCAGCCCGTTAATTGCAATTGCACTCATACACGATTTTAAGAGAGTTAACCAGCAAAAAAAAACTGAAAAACTTACAAATAAAAATATTCTTGACACACATATATACTAGTTTCATAATTTTCTCCCCCTCAATATTTGTTTTTACGTGTAAGCCAATGGCCAGTCTAATGGGGATATTCTTGGCAGCACTCCCCTGTTGCCTGTTAGCCCTATATATCATGTTTTTATTTTAGAGTTACCCCGTGTGTTTTTATTGCAATCCGCTCACGATGGTAAGATGTGTTGAGTGTGATCGCTTGTATTTTCTACTCTTTTGAAACATTCATATCCTTGTACAATGTACGTTCAGTTTTTCGCTGGGCCTATCTTATTGAGTAAATATCATATGACAGAAATATTGCCCACAACATTTCATAAACTATTAAACATGTAGATTTTAGAGGATATTCGGCACGAATATGACACGCTGCAACATGCTATTGAAAAGTAGGTCCAAAAACACCCAAGCGCAATAGAGGGGGTAGCCCGTAGGCTACCCTCGCCCCAAAAAGGTGATAGAGAGTTTTATTATGAACACTGCTGAAAAGTTGACTTACATTGTGTTTGCAGTTTTAAAACGGTAAGCCTAGGTTTTGAAGTCATAAAACTGCACTCCTTAAAACCCACACACAAGAGAGTGTTTCATTCAAATTTAAATCGACGCCACAGGAAAATAGTATAAAGGGTGTACACAGCTCTGATCTTCAGGAAATGATAATCAACAATTCAAAATTCAATGATGCCCGCCAGTAAAATTTAAAACTTTTGATATGTGTACTTTTGGGAAAGCCCCCTCACAGTCCAGTTTTGAGCTAAAAACTGGCAATACGCAGAAAATAATATTTGATGGAAGATGTCAAGTTGCATAGACCCCATGCCCCGCGCCTTGCATCGCAAACATGGGTATTACCACAGAAATGAAGGTGATTAAAACAAAGCTTTCAAGACTTATGGTAAAAATATGATTTTTGGCCCAATTTGGCGGCCATTTATTTCTTTATTGGCACACCCTGGTTGTTACACATTATTAAAATCTTTCTTCGGCAAAATGTGATAAGCATCATTGATTGCCAGTGAGACTAAAAAGATTTTCTGCCCATTTTTCTGCTGCAGGGGGAAAACGGCTCACGCAGTGGAAGGCACTAATTGCTTGGTATTATTCGACACGGTGCGACTTCAGGAGAAACTTTTTTATTACATTCTTAGTTCGCATTCGGACCATTCCTATCTGACAACCCTGTGAGTGTTAGGGTTAAAATTTTGTCGCTACAGGTGTTAGTTCACATGATACAGGGAAGAGGCTTAAAAACAATAGGCTGTCTTTATTCTCTAATATCGCCGCCCCCCCCCCCACCCATAGAAAGGTGGACGCTGTTTGGCCCCCAGTTCTGGTATTTAAAGAAATTAGCTTGCCCTATAGGCCTACCTACGGTCATTCCTGTTTGGAACAAAATAATTTATCGATACAGAGCGGCATGTTGTTTACGCGCGGACTACCCCCCCCCCCACCCTGACATTTTCATTTTAGAAATCATGCCTATGTTTAAAAAACCACCGGTAACAACCATAAGCACCAATCAGATGTTTTCCAAATTACCGCCTGAGACTTCTGCTTAGCGCGTCATATGCTGTGGCCATCATAATACTCTATCATGTAGATTTGACAGTTCACGATTGGAATTTCCCTTGATTTGTTCTTTTTTTTGAAATGTTTGCATTGACTAATGCTGGCGCATGGTTAGTTTGGTTGTGTTTTGTAGAAAGCTATGTCAAGGCTTGAGCCTGAACTATGATTTAAGATTACAGTAATAGATCGGACCAATAAGTCTCAATCTCATGGCATGGTCCAGTACTTCTATTCAAACATTATATTAAGCAATCAACCCCTGTACTTTTTAGGTATGATTATGATCCCAGAAAACCAAGGTAGTTCTGTTTGTACAGAATTACATACAGCGAACTGAAATGTGTCCTGGGGAGGAGCATGTTTTTGTTCATAGTAATATTATAAAAAGAATTTGACACAGCTTTCATGGACACCGCACTTGAAGAATGGATTTAGAATGCATGAAAATGTTTGATTTGGTGTGATGACAGTGGATCTGAAAATGTAATGTTAAATGCACAAAATTAATTGCACCACCAAAATTACTTGAAATACTTACATGTAGAAAGTTCAGAGAGGAAAGAGTATATTTTTCAACTTCCCCTCCAAATGTTTAACATTTTAGTTATTGCACCCTTAAAGGTGTGTGTTTGTGTTCTGATCATCTTTGGGACCCCCCCTGATTTACCCGGAAGTAATATCGATTGTGATATCCGATGAAGAATGTGATTTGAAAGGTCCATATTTTTCTCATTTGGTCCTGAAATTTGAGCCATCAAACTCAATGTCACCCCAAATATAAACAATAAACAAAAACTTGCCGTTTTAATGGTTAACATCAAGTTAGCATGTTATTGAAAATAAGAAAAAGCGAGGTAGGTGGTGGAGGTATAAATAAAGCCCAAGTATAAGAGGCACGAAGCGAGCAAAGAAAGTGGATGCGAAGGATACATGTATGAAGAGGAGGAGGAGGCGAAGGGTCTAGCATGAGTGAGTTGAGAGAGAATCCAACCAAGGTGTATAAGATAGTGAGGCTGTGGTGTATAGATAGTGATGTGTGCTGATGTTTTGTGGGTGTTGTGACGTTGATGGATAGGATGAAGACTTGAGGACCTTGAGCAGAGTTGGGGTTTGGAAGAAGAGAGTGATGGACCGGTGGCGAAAGGCGAATAGTGTTTGTTGGTATGGGCACGAGCTGAGGAAGATGATGAGCCATGTTTTTTTAGATAGGGCTTTTGAGTTCGAGGTGGGTGGTTGAGGGAGGGGGGAGTCCCAGAAGACATGGAAGAAGCACATGGAGGAGGAGAGAGGTAGGGTTGGGTTTTGAGGATGGAGGATGCATTGAATTGCGAAGTGGAGGGAGGGAGATTGTATGAGGTGTGAGGCGAATCCGGCCACCCCCGGTTTACGGGGACAAAAGCGGATTTAAATGGATTTACTACAAGGCCTACTTTTACTACGTGGCATCATGCTACTATTCTATTACAAAAATTTCTTCGTTTGACACACAAAGAATTTTGAGCTTTCAGCTTTCCATTCATTCACTTGCTAGCCAATTATAAATTTAACTGCAAAAAATCTCAAAGTTTGAAAAATTGGGGCTTTCTTCGAACAATGTAGCTGTTATTGGCTTTAGGCTCCATCAACAAATGATTGAGATGGCTGTGTGCTTATAAGATGTGGTACCCAAAGGCCTTTAAAACATGGAGAAACACCTATTTTCAAGGCAATTTAAAATAGGGCATCTAGGGCACAATGTAGGCCTAATATGTGCTCAAGAATGGGCCACAATCAGTAGGGTTCACATTAGGGCTGCGTTTTTTGCGTTCTATGAACACTTTTCCAAAGGTGGACGCACTACTTTGGTCTGATAGAGTAAAAGTTTGGTCTGTGGTGGACGCAAAAAAAATATAGCCACTTAAAACTATACAAAATCACAGAGTTTGCTTTGACACATGGTCACAATTATTGTATATTGTCATAAGACAATATTATTCGGTTACTATTAAATACGTAGCAAATCTGTTGAAAATAAATAAGGTTTAAATTGACTGTATTTACGTTTTTTTTTAGTTCACTACCCCTCGCACCCTCCCAAAGGGTATTCAAGATTACTCCAGTTCCTTTGGGTTTATTTTTAAGGGTCATAGGGTAATACTTTCCAATATGCCAAGTCTAGGTTTTGGAATTGGATGTGTATGGATGTTTTGCAGTTATAAAGTATTACAACAATGCTCAAACGTTATTAGACTTGTCTTTTAAGTTGACACACTTTTTCAACCTCAGGGAAAACCCAATTTGCATCCAAAAGTGGAAACGCACCTTTTTCAAACCAGTGTGAACCCTGAATTCCAGTCAATTCATTAATACAAGCTGTGCTACAACATTGTTTTTTTTTTTTTACATATCATATTAACTTGTGTGGCGCTCATTTTGATCGTCCTCCTGGTGCAGGACTCAAAAGCGGGATCCAGTTGACATAGTAACGACCGGATTACACGTACACGTCGCTGACGATAGGGGAATACAATTGACAGTATGTTCTGGCTGCTCAAGTCTTAGCTAAAACTTGACAGACTGTGAAATTCAATTCGCGGGGTGACAAACAGAAGACGGAACTAAATGAAAAGAAATATAAAGAATTATTAATTCTGCTGTATAATGCTTTTGAGAGAAATGTGAGTTTAATATTTCTACTAAGGCAAATCTATTCATTACTCAATATGTTAAAACATCTCATAAAGCTCATATATGTACTGTAGCAAACATTATATAAACAAAGAAAAATTTTGAATTTTTTATTTTTTTCAGAATTTAAAGAAATCTTTATTATTTCTTTTCAGTTGAGTTAGTCTTTCTGTTGGTCAACATCGGAATTATGCATAGTTTCATGCATTGGAATTTGACACGAAGCACATTTTTTTGTTTAAACCTTGTTTTTTTTTTTTTTGCATTATTTGAAATGCTAACGATTGTATTAGATGCACACCTGAAGAGAATAAGCCGAATACACCCTTGTTTGTACATTGTAATACATCATTACTTGACCACATAACAGGAAAAAATAAAATCGTTTGTACTGATTTCAAACACGGCTGTTTCAAACACCGAATGTTTGTGATTTGCACAAGTTTTTCGTACATGATCGATTTTCTCCCCAATATGAATGAGAAAAAGAACTCAGGATGGAACTTTTGAGTCAGTTTCAGAACTTCCATCCGTTCTTAACCTAATCAATAACCAACTTTAACTACACTGAGAAAAAAAACCTCAGATTTAATTTAAAAAGTTCCCATTTTGACTTTCCTTTGTCACACTCTAGATCATTCAATTGTAGAGCCGGTTTATATATTTAACAGCCATGAGTAATTACCATTCTTTTTCAGAGTATGTTTGGGTGCTGCGAGTCCAACTTGTCTACAAATAGCGTAGACCGGGTTCAAATAGTAGACCATTAAAGTTGTTTTTCTTTTTGTGTTGATTTCATGCTATTTCCCACTGCTAACTCTTGAACTCCTACCTGCCATAGGGAAGAACAGCACCGTGGCCTCATGCCATGCAATGTGATGTCAACCTTAAAGTTTCTGTCTGCTAATTATTTGTAGAATCAACATGGAATCAAGGTCTGGTCATCAGTAGGAGATGTTATCATGTTTTGCCTGCATTTTTGATACGTGTGTGTTTCCGAAAATTGACAAGCAAGAACTGTTTCTTAGGGTTGGATCATCGGCTAAGGCTTCGTGCCCAGATCTCGTTGAAATCTCATAAATTTGGTATTGGTGAAAAAACATGTAGTGCCATTTATTTTTCCCAAAAGGCATTTTGGAGATAGGTCACATAAATGCATTTTCAATTCCCATAGACTTTTGTAAACAGGGACTGATTTGGCAGTATATAGAATGGACCAAATGGAGCAATTTTGTGAAAAAATACACATTTTATTTCATTTCTTTTCTCAAGTAAGTGATGAGTTTTTAAGAGTGGTGTTTTTTTTATGGTTAGAGAAATATCAAATATCCATAGAATTTCTTATTTTCTGTTATCGATCAAAACAAGAACCGTGGTCGCAACAACAACCTTTTTTGGGGCTGATTATTTCTAGAAATACTGAAGTTTCCACTTTTTCAGAATTTTTCCTAGAAGAAACTACAACTCCCTTGTTGATAATACGTTGTGTCCTATGAAGGAAATCAAATTTAGAAATCTCACATTAGATTTTGCAGATTGAGTAATTCTATTTTGAATACAGGTGTTTTTAATTTTCCCGAAATTATTTTTCCCTAAATCCTTTTTCTAAAAAATTAACACTTGATTTTAACAAAGCCAACGTGATAATTTAGGTATTTTGTTTATACAACCTATTCCCCTTGAGTTTCAGTTTTAAAAACACCTTCCATTTAGGCTGGGAAAAAATTATTTATAAAACATTAAGGGAATTTTTTAAAAAATAATAAAAACACTTAAAAACCACAGCGCACTGTCTCGAAACTGTAAAAATATGTGGAGGAAAGGTCAATCCCTTCCCTTAATCACGTTTGGACTAAATTGATTTAGGGGATTTGATTTTATGGTCATTTTTCTTAAATACCATTTTAACCAATGATCCTCCTTAAACATTGAATATTTTATTCAGAGAAAATATTTGTGCTTAATGTATGTCCTTAAAAGGACTGAGAGTTTCTTCTGAGGATGCAAATTTCTCCATCAATTTGCACTCGATTATGTGAACATCTTCTGACCCACGTTTTCTAAGGTGTTTTGACAAACAATTAGAAAAAAACACAAAAGTTTTGCAAACTGCCTGGCTCTCCTAATCGGCTCTGTGTTTGGATTTTCTGTTTTGTACAAAATGTAAGCACGCTAATGCAAGTATGCATCCACACAAACTTGCTGCTCTCTGTATCAGCCCTAAAGAGAGCTATGTTTGGATTTTGCTTGCTTGACGGAAACTATCTTTTTATCACATCGAAGACACCTTTTGCTTTCTTTCTGCGTATTTAAGTGTGATTTAATACGTGTAAGCACTCTTAAATATTGTTTCTAAATGAAAAGGGGCCTCATTTTTAGCCTATAATATAGGGCTATTGTCATCACATAGCAAATTAGAGTAGGAAACCAACTGTTGTCTCTCATAAAGCTAGCTCTCATGTATTGTTCCAATTCTTTGAAACTCGCAGGTAGGCAAGTAATGACATTCTTTGAAAAGTTATGTAGTGGATTTTGAAAATTCTGAGCAGATGTTGCGTTGTTGGGGCATTTTGTTCGGCCTTTGGGTTTTTGGATGAATTGTGTTGGAGGCAAAGATTAGGCTGAATTGTTTGTTGTCCTACAATGTAGAAGCCACTAGTAAGCCGATAGTGGTAAACAATGTGCATTGTGTTATACACGCATCAAATTGGCAGAGAGGTTAGAGAATAAAAATTTGGAAACAATTGGCTATGGAACCACCTTCCCAGTAAGTTCAAGGTCACCTAGAGGTCAACAAAAGGTGTCAAATGAGGTTCAAAATACTTAAAAGATGCAGAATAGGTCTAAATAGACCACAATATGCAGGAAAGAGGAGAGAATTACATTTGCGAAAACAATGGATAGGGAACCACCTAAAAGGTCAAGTGCAAGGTTCACCCAGAGGTCACAAAAGGTCAAAACGAGGTCAAAATACATTAAAGATGCAGACTAGGTCTAAAATTGCCAAAATCAGAATCCAACGAGCCAATTATAACTTGAAATAATGTTTTACTGCTATAAAGGGGTTATTGAATATAAAGGGGTGTGTATTGAATATAAAGGGTGTTTGATAAATAAGGTGATGTGAGCTTAGGCTTAAAGTGCATTTCGTGATCCAGAAATTCATTTTTGTTCTGATCACAAGATATCCTCAAGAAAAAGGTTATGTCCAAATTCAGTTCGCTTGCGAACGGTGTTTGAGTTCTGAGCGAATGTTCAAAACCACTGCCCCATAGACCACTGTGTTTGGTTTTTTTTGTAATTCTGTGAATTTCCTATTAGAGCAGACGAATATGCACATAAGATTTGGCAGTATCTCATTAATAATGCCTACAGTTCAGATGCTATAAAAATCTCAACTTGTTTAGGTAAGTTGGGGATGAGGCTGAGCGATGCATCGAAATGCCCCTTTAATGTCCGCAAATGAGTCACATTTGGAAATTGAAGATGCCAATCAAAGACGTTCTTAAGAGGAAGGTGGTGGTCCTCAGAGAATTACAGTATAATGGCAAAGTAAACAACACATCTGGTTGTGAGAGACAGATCTAGGTCAGGGTCATATCAGTGGTAATGTAATTATATTTATACGCGTAGTCCCCTTGAATGCTATGTGAATTTTCTAAATAGAGGCTTATAGCCACTAGTTCATCCTGCTGATGGTATATTGGACTGATTAACTCGTCAAAAGAATCACTGCAAGGATCGTTATAGGGTGTACAGCATTTGAACTCTAATGACTATTGACCTTTGACCCTGTGATGCAAATGTCTAGCCAAATTGTTTAAATTGATGTCAAAATTAAATCTTCGTGTATCTTTTTGGGACCCGGCTTATTATATTCGACGAAACGAAACGAAACAGGTCAGTGCAACCCATTGGATAAACGCTTTATTACGTCAGGTGTAAAAATGGCTGCTGACGGATAAAGCGCTGTAATCCAAGGGGCACACTGAGCCCAGTTTATTTTGTTTCGTTTTGTCGAATATCAAAAACTTGCCTGGGACGCACTGTGTTTTTTCTATCATTATTTGAGACATTGGTATCCATGGCAAGTACAAAGATTTCAAAAATTCTGCATAAAAAAAGTTTCTACCTAGGTATCTCTTGGCTCGTCATAAGAAAGGCATTTACCAAAACCAATGAGTTCGAAAACTCGTAAAGAGACACATTGAATTCTAAACATGTTTCAACTGTGCCTGATAATAGGATATTAAGTCTATAATGGTTTTGCCAAAATTTGTATACCATATTAGAGAGAATCCTAAGTTTCGTAACACTACTGACCCCGCCCATGAACACTGTTCACGCTAAGTTTGAAGGTCCCCTGTGGAAGAGATAAACAGTTAATGGAGTTGGCAATTGACCCATTCTGGTGAGCCCCAAACTATCAAAACAAAGTCGTAAATCTGCCACAGGGTGCTTAAAACCACCAACCCTAAACACTAAAAAGTTTCTTCTTAGTCACTTACAGAAGAGTTTAAATTGGGGAGGCAATTCCTAATGACACAATATTGATGTTTAAAGTGCTTTAAGAGATTATCCAAAACAAAATCAGCTAAAAATCAAAAATATCTTCGACGTTTTTGACCCAGACGTCAGGAAATGTATCCCTTTCGATTGAAAGGCCGTATATGCCTCATTGGTCCTGAGATGTCAGTCTTTTTAAATCAGTTCTTTAAAGCTAGAGGCAAAATACTGCATTTTAAATGGTTAACCATTAATGTTAGACAGTAAAAAGAATGGGACTGTTGCCATACAAGTGATTTCACTTATTACCAACCAAACACAAGCTTGTTTTCCAGGATACTTGGAGATGAGTGTATGCAAGTACAGGCTCTCATAGTAAGTAGACAATACGATGGATCGACATAAATCGGAACAAGCACCTTTAAGTACGCAATAATGTAGCAGGAAGATCCCCCCAAATAGTCGCAATAACATAACATGCCACAAGAAATAACCAAGCTATAGTCTTAAAAAAGTTGTTCCTACGAAATTTGAATTTCCTAACACGTTTAGAAATGAATTGCAATGTTATGAACTTAGTTTTGATTTGGGATTGTTCATTAAAAACCACAAACGGTGCTGTTTTTGAAAAAATATTATAAAAAATAATACTAGAGCCTATATACTACTCTTGTTTATTAAAATTTGACCAGGAACCACAGGTTGCATAACCTAACACATATAAAACCATTTCATGGTCTATTTGTGCCATAATTTCGACTATCAAAACCGGTCTTTTATTAGAGGGACAAGAGATTTTCTGAGGAAAATTGTCGTAAATTTTGCACTTGTTGTAGAATACCAACCGAGCAATTTCGAATGTTTATTGAAAAAAGGAAAAAACAACCACAAAACTACGTTTGAAGTGCCTGGTCCTGAATTGGCCCCATAAAGAGGCATCCTCGGATATCTGTCGGCAAGAAGAGGCTTTTTGGTTATTCTAAAGCTGATTATATATTGGTAAAATTGTTTTAAAAATGGGGGGGGGAATATTTGCTGGAAATGTCTCTTATCTCTTTAGCTTAATAAGTACAAGGTGCATTTTGTGATTCCACTCTCTAAGTAAACAAGTGAAAATTTATACCCAAAAAGAGTGAGCAACTCTTAATTGCAAACCACCAAAAATGAGTGTTTGTACTTATAAAGGGCGATATTTCACTCAAGAGTGAAAAAAACTCCAAAAAGAGGTGGATTCCACTCGTTGTCGTGTGGTACTACGTTTGACTCTTCAAACGAGTGGAATCCACTCTTTTTGGGGAGTGATATTGCTCTTGAGTGGAATTCCTTTTAGTACAAACCACTTGTTTTGGAGGGTGTTTACAAGAGTTTCAGTTCTTTAGGAGTGAAACTTCACTGTTTACATTTAGAGAGCAGTACCTCATATATTCACAAAGTAAAGCTTTTTCACAAAATTTGAGGTGATCCCGAGCTTTGGGGGTGTGCTTGTGTTTTTTGAGTAAAATGCTTGTGCCCACGATCCATGGGCTATTGTGCTGTAATTTTCTGTCCGTCTATGGACAGAAAATACAAAATTGCAAAATTTCTTAAGAATACAATCCAAATGTGCGCGGAAGATTGGGTGCACGTGGATTACTAGGGCCAAAGGTTAAGATCATATAAATATCTAAACTTTTGAGGTAACGCCTCGAATGCCCCTTATCAAAACCATGACTGCAATGAGAGCACAGGGAATAGCTCACTGGGGATAAATTTCGGTCCATGCTACAAGTTCAAATCACATTTTAATCCCAAAAGCCACATAATATTAATATATTACAAGTTTACACATGGTGGTTAACATTTTAAAGGGGAAATCATAGTGCTGTGTCCATAAGTAGATTAGAGGCATGATTACATAGATTTGATCAAGAAGGGGGACATGGTTCAAATAGGCCAAGGTAGAAACACACCACAGCGGGACACATTTTTTTTTTAAAAGGATCTTGAATGGTATGAGCAAGAAGACACTCAATTGAGTACAATGGGGGGTCGTGCGCAAACATCAAACGCAAATTTATCCCAATGTTGTATAATTTAGCCATTGCACATAACTATAAAACTAAAGTCTCAACCTTGAATGAAAATTGTGAGTGTAGTAAAACACAAGGGTATCTAGTGGAGGAACCGATCATTGCCATTATAACTTGTTAATCTCTCATAGACATTCTTTGCTTCAGTGATTGTAAGTCTTTCCAAACACTGTCTCCTAGTAGGAATTCAGCAAAACAAAAGAATTTGGTCTTACCCAGGATGAAAAGTCTTAGTAAGGACAGAAAAAGAGAGAGGATTTTCATCACCTCAGTAAATGTGTACAGGAACAAGGCAAAACTGACTCATCCACACGTTAATAACGTAAGTAGGAACATTTTCTACTTATAGCCCACTAAATATGATAATGGGGTTTGGTTGTAAAGAGTATATTTTAGTTAATATCATGTCAGATAATAATATTCACCCATATATCAACTCGGGTACCAAATTAGGGTATTAAAAGCATAAAATATGATGCACTTATCAACAGAAAGTATGACCTCAGATGACCCCAAATGACTGTTTGACCTTGAAGATGATTGTCGGTGACGTGTTCCATATCGTAAAATAATCAGTATTGAATTTTAAACATTGTGCCAATTCCATGCTTTTATAAAGAAGTGCACAATTCTTACAATATATGTCACTATGGTGAAAACTAAACATGCTGTGTGAAAGTTGAAAGCCTGCATTATGAATGCTGGATCGATAGGCAATGCATTTGCAGCATAGTCTTGAGAACCATCTTGGCATAAATCTAGCTAGGATGACAGGTATTTTTATCATAACTTCAATTAGCACTAGCCACAGTTGGGTTTGTCCTTGATTTGACAATCAGGGCTTTTATCTCTATAGTAATATACAATTTTGGTTCACTGACCATAATTGGTTTATTTCAACTTTTATGCTTTCAATTAGCAGTGGTTATATGTTTGAAGTCATTTCTTAGGACCTTAGTTGTGGGAAGGATATGCTGAAAACAATACTTTTGTCAATACCTTTTCATCAACCAAACATCCAAAACATAGTTGTTGGGAAACATTAATATAACAAAAAATATAGTATTGTCACAAAAACTATGATCAGGCTCTTAGCCTTTTTCTGCCCGAAGGGTAGTTTGGTTTGTTTTCCCTCCCACCAATTCTCACCAGTGTCTAAGTTCCTTGGTGACCCTTGTACCATGTGTACTTACACACATTCCCAGTTGCTCATGAAGGATAGTGCTTGAGAGTTTGCAATTGTCATTCCACAATGCAATGTCATGCATACGTTCAAAAGAGAATTTTCGAAACAGTAATATGCATGATCTTATATCAGCGGTGCAGCCGCATGATATACGGTCTTCTCTCGATTTCTTATCTTTCTTTCTTCTTTGTTTGTACCTTGATTCCAAAATGCCTAGTGTCAGATGCTTGGTCAGTAGAATCGAGAATTGGCACAAGAACCCCTACCCAAGGTTGTTCATATAGGGTGTTCACAGTTGTACCATAGGGGTCACGTAGGGTCAATATGGGTCATTGTCGCGCTACCCACCCTTTTCCCTACTTTCTCCCACAGTTCGAATGTTCGCAGGTGCATGATTGATAATAAAATTCAAAACGGTATAGAACTTAAGCATGATACCTACTGTAAGTGTTCAGTACCAAATAACAAGCCAATTCAAAGGCGAGTCAGAGATTTTGAAATCAACTTTTTTTGTGTGTATTTAAGTCTGAAGCTAAATTCATTAGGGAAGATGCCATTTTTAAGGTCTTCTTGTGGAATATGCTGCAGGGTATTTAACCAATACATGTGACAAATGAAGAACTAACGATTCCTGTGATTTTATTCTTTCACTTTGGGACATTGTTTTTATTGAAATGTATGAGTGTAGTCTGGTCTCTGAAGTATGGTCTGTCGTGTGTGTCTGCCTGCAACTTTGAACATGGGTGTGTTGAATGTGCGTGGGTGGTAAATAGAAAAAATTAATGTATAAGAATTGACAAGTTAACAAATATAATTTTCTGAAGTGCTAATTTTGTTTACCCAGTCATAAACAAAAAATTGTAGTTATGTGCCAGTTTCTATTATAATAATATATAACGGTACTTAAAGGAGCGGGGGGTTGTTGTTCTTTGAATGGATATATTATGCTTACTGAATCATTGATGACTCTGGTTTTCAGAAATGTCCCCATGTCTCTTGAATGTGAAATAGGCAATTGGTTTCCAAATATTTACTAAAAAATGGAATGCCGCAAATGTCTCGATTTGAAAGTTAGCTGAATCATCTTTTGTTTCATATTTCGAATGTATACAGCTATGCAAATTAGCCTAACAATGACATGGAATAAAAAATAATGGCCATTTGTGGTTAGATTGGTTATTTTGTGATTTTCCTTTTGGGTGTTCCCTTCGGGTAAATTTCTGTGCATTTTCATGATGTTTTTTAAAAAAAATGACAAAACTGAATATGTGACACCCTGACACCCTGTAGGCAGTGTTCCTACATGCATGTGCTAGTGCTCGTCAACATTTGGTAATACTGTTATTCATATGTTCAAATTCCATATTGCACAGCACATGACGGAGATAGACACCGTCTGCTCGGCTGCAAACCAAGAAATGACATTCATAACCGGAATGGTTTTTCCAAATCTGAAAATTCAAATCAACCATTCGTTTCATTGGTCTTGTGTTAACTGCTTAAGCCCTGTCATATCAGTGAATGGTTTATAGGTTGTAGTACTATTTTATATGAATGCTGTTACAAATAAGTGACATTGTTATTGTGAACTTGGCTACCAGGTCACCCACACATGAGACTTGCTGATTTATTGTAAATGTAGGCAATGTTTCATGCAAGAAATTTTCACTAGTTTTAGTTGTTGGTGTGGGTTAGCCCAAATTCCTGCACATGAGTTATTTTATGTGCAAATTAGGAAAATTAGAATACAATGTGAATATATTTGTAGTCATTAAGACAGTAGTAGTACTATCAACAATTAGCAAAAATATTTAGCCTCAAAAATACTGAATGTATAATTATTTACTGTCAAGTGCAAGGCTACTATAAAATTTGATTGCTCTTGAGCTTGGCTCTGTATATTTATGACCAATATTAATCAAGTTAGGAGTTGGTTGGGGGTGTTACTGGTGTAGAGATTTTTGGTTTGGTTCAGTGAGATTGTGGTTCTTAGGGGGAAAAAGCCTGGTGGAGGGGGGTGTCTTGATTGGAGGGTAAATAAGGTCCCAAAACAGCCAATTTTGTATGATTTTTCATCAAAATTTCCAGATAACCTTCATAATGCTTGATCTTAATGAATAACAATTCTTTACTCAATTTTCAGTCTCTCTAGTCTAGATAGATTTCATCTGAAACCTCAACATTCAAGCAAAACGTAAAAGAACCCTTCCAAGTTAGAATATTTTTGTGTGAAACCACTAAATTCACAAAACATATTTTGCAAATTAGCAAATAACTGCCTTTTTGCAGCAAGAACATTTTGCAAATAGAGGTCATTGTTAAAAATGATCCACAACAATTATTTTTTTATGAATTGAAACCTCTGGAATAAATTGCTTGTGAAACTATTCCACCAGCCCATTGATTTCAGTTTGTGTATGGGATTGGCATGTGTGTATGCATTAGTCTACAGGTTTGTGTTTTTGGTCTGTCTGTCTCTCCTCATCCCATCAGCATGCTTGCAACTCTTGCAGACAGGGATGGACAAGAAAAAACCTAAAATGGCATTGGTTTATTGTTGCACTCGGAGCGATCATTATCTGTCCCCTTCTCACACTCATCAATATCTGATAATCAATCATAATCAATTACAAAATAGATTAAATTACATTATGATGAATGGTTATTGTATTGACACTGTATGGCTGTGTGAGCTTTTGTTAACCTCAAATTAAAGTATAGTAAGCATATTATTAGCATAATTGTTATTTGCATATTTCAGTGATATGTACATGTAGGGTTAGAATCTTCCCAGTTCTTCATAGAGGATATCTCACAATGCACCCAATATACCATGATTTTAAAATTGCACTCTTTTTAGTACAGTATTAGCTCAAGGATTTTTGTGTGATCTTAAAGGTCTTGTGGTTCTTGTAACATGTACTTTTGTATTGTAATTACTATATGTATAGTACATTCAAACATTGCAATGCAATTTAGAATTAGTTTAAATCACTCTCTGCTGATACATTGAACTCTGTATTGAAGCTTATTGATGTGGCCATGGTAATACAGAGTTGAAATTTGCTTGACAGTTGCCCACACATGTTCCGGAATGACTCTGGGCAGAGTTCCTCCACAGGCCAGTACACCTGAGATCTGTAAACACTTGTACTGGACAACACTTCTTTCTCAATCAACACCAAAACACAGCTTTACCAGCTGTTTAGTTAATAACCACAGCTGGCCATCATATGGTAGCCTATAGCTGTTCTACATGTAGCCTTCCTAATCCTCTCTATTCCCTGCAAATATTTGTATTCATTTTGGTCAGCAAAGAGAAAGTGTGTGTCTTGTTTTACATAAATTCATAACCCGCTTGGCTGGCTTGGGTAATATCAATTTGCCGTTCGGTTTGGATTATTTTTGCCCTGGTGACCAAACCCCTGCGAGGATGATTTACCGTCCCACAATGCACTGTAAATTGTAATTGCCTCTGAAGAGGGTCATGTGGAATCCCATACCGAACAACCCCTTCCCAATCATATTAAAAGCGTGACTTTTGTGCTTTTTTTAGCTAAAAATGTAATATTTGGATTTTGATGTTTGTTTTAAAAGTCCAGATTTTAATTCGCAGTTCTTGGAATTCTTCGCACATTTTATCCCTCGGAATGAGCATGTAGTAGTATAAGTTAAGTAATCCAAAGTTTTAAATCGTTTCTGTCCCGCAAACGAGGGTGGCCGTATTCACCTCACACTCACAGCAATCGCCAGGCGTGTAGCCAGCCTGGTGGTTCCAAGGGGGAAATTTCCCGGTAGGTGCAACAAATGTCCCGATCACAGGCAAAAATTTCCCGGTCACAGAGCAAAACAGTCCGAAAAAGGGCTGATTTACATGAATTTCAGTCCCATTATTATTCCGATTTGACCCTCATTTTGTATTTCAGAGGGTGCAGTCAGCCCACAACCCCCCCCCGCCCCCCCTGGCGTACGCCACTGGCAATCGCCCTTACGTACTTTCTCCTTCCACTTTACCCACTTCAATCTGTCTCCTCCATCCTCATCCAACTCCTACTATACTGTTTCTAGTACAGTACAGCCGAGTAAAGTCTTTAATTCTGTTTTGTTCCCCATTCCAATTCTTCTATGCCAATGAAAGTTGATGATACTTATTTTCCTGTGGAGATTGTTTAAAAGTGACGAGGGTCCGTTT
The DNA here is from genome assembly GCA_023653785.1 of Ophioderma brevispina. Lineage (NCBI taxonomy): Eukaryota > Metazoa > Echinodermata > Ophiuroidea > Amphilepidida > Ophiodermatidae > Ophioderma > Ophioderma brevispina. The sequence goes on from JAMKCH010004056.1 coordinate 28,680, forward strand.
CATTATTCATTATTACTGTCATTTCTTATTTAATGTGGGATTTCATTATTACAATCTAAAGTCACTGACTACCCACTACTAATACTTATATTTGTACATAAACAAAGTTTACAAGTGCCTATTAAACAAACAACGGGTATTTGCAGGTTTTAAATTTCGTTCAAAACTTTAAAAATCAGTTGATCATTTTGCAACAACCAAGTATTTAATGACAAGCGGACAAAATCTGTCGGGGAATCATTATTAATGGTATACTCTTACACCCCTCCGTTGCAAGAAAAACTGCTAAAAATTAACTGGACAGGATGCTTGAATCTTTTGATACACGAAAATTATTTTTATTATCAGTTTTCAGAGAAAAACATTTTTTTCAAAAATAATGAAATATTTGCCACAGGCGCGGCAAATCTGATGCGGCTCCAAAACAGACACTACGATCAATTCCCTTGGCCTGTAGGGCTTGAGGTTTAAGATGCCCTGTGGAGGCTTGCATGCTTCATTGTTGGCAAACATCATTAGGTAATTCTCCAGCCACAGCATTATAGTTGCAGATTCTTCCGAGGCACAAAATGTAAATAGCGATAGGTCAAAAGCCCTGTGCTGTAGGGGATGAGACTATTCCATGCATTTTAAAGGTGTATCATGAGTATGGATTTAGCAGACAACAATCTTTGCAATATGAGATGATTTAGAGAAGAGTAATAGATGCAGGGGGGTAGGACATGCCACCTAACAGCAACAGCAAATTCAAAACAGCATCAACTTCCGGGTGCTAGTATTTTTCAAAGACTTACCGTAGGAGGGCGCTCTTACGCATATCGAACGGTTACACACAGACTTGACTAAAGACTACGCCTGGTCACGAATATTTAAATCTAAAATGACCGTTATTGGGAATTACACTATTTTGCAACGAGGTTAATCCACTAACCTCGACGGATTTTGACATTATTAATTTTTTCTTAAATTATCATGATATTACTAAGATCTTCTGAGACAGAGACTGCCATAGTACATGTAAATGCACGTAACAGTTCCACAAATTACCGTTTGGAAATCTCCAATGCCCAAATCCTACTCCCCCTGAATGGATGAATACATTTGAAGAATAATGGATGAGGTAGCAGATTATCATTTGTCGAAAAAGTACCCCACGCCCTCCAGTTCACCTCAGCGCCTATAGATTTTACAAGATCCTGCATGTTGATTAAATATTTGTATACCATCTTTCAAATGACCAATCAATATAGTGCTTACATGTAGATGCCAATTAAGTAGGCAGGTGACCATGAGTGCTTATAAGGTTTAGAGTTGTCAAGTTCTTTTGTATTTGATTCTGTGATATTTACTTTTTTTACAGCTAATATTACACTAGAAAATTTTATTAAAATTTGAAGTGCAAGTGGAGAAGGGTTGGGTTGAGGATGGATGAAGCACTGAATCAGGCTAAGTGAAATGTATGTGGCTGCATTTACGTATCACTAACCCAATGGCCTAAGAAAGTGGTATTTATTGTTACCATGACCCAAACATGTTGCTCTTTGATCTGCCCAGTAAAGTCAGCATTACCAATGATGATTTAGCTGTAAGCTTTTCAACCAGTCCAATTCCAAATGTCAATTACTCTCCCTGGAGGGTGTATTGAGTCAATCCCACAATACCCCAGTTTTGTGAAAATTCCTTTCATTAAGGTCATGTGATCCCAAAAAAATCATATTCTTAACACATAAAACCCTGACTTATTCTCATTTTCCATAAGGGGTTAGTACCTAGGGATTTTTAACATGATCATCATGAAATGTCTTTGTGGTTCTTAAACTTCTTGAACACATTTTATCCCTAAGTAGTACTGACATGTGTTTAATACAGCAGAGTATAGGCACATTGCATTGCATTCTGGGATTGATTCATAACACCCTCTGTACTCTCCCCAGATGCATACATGTCTGGCTTCATCATTCAAATCATTTGTCTCAGTCACTACTTCCAATTGATGTTAATTACACTATAATCGTGTCATCACCCACCCTCCCTTTATTTTATCTGTTAAATCCCACCATTCCACCCATTCTCTGGGGTTTCAGGGCTGAACGACATGTATGGCTACCAAAATATTCAACACGTACACAGGCAATAATTAAACAGGAACATGTCTATTTTAACATAATTTTTCCTCAGACATGGGTGTCCGTCTCTATCGCCGATATTCTCCATCATATTCGCTGCTCCAATAAATACCAATTGCTTTAAAGTACCAGGAGTTCAATCAACCTATGATTCCTGTTTCAGTGAGACAACTAGGTGTTCAATATACGCAGTGCAAGATGGGGTATAATTAATCCAATAGAAAGAAAAGCATGTAATGATTAGGCCAAGTAAAAAAATAAACGAGCTGATTGTCCCCTCCCGCTCCAATTTTTTTTTTTAAACAAAAAAAACAACACCAAAAAGAAGGCTAAAAAAACAAGTAAGGCCAAAAAACAAATTTGTCTCAGAAGAAATGTGAAAAATGCAGAATGCGCTTTTTTTTTTTAGAAAAATGCTAATGCAAAAGGCGGGATTTTTTTAATTGCATTTTTGACCCACTTTTCATTTTTTTCTGACAAATTTTTCCCCAAAAATTCAAATGAGCAAAAACCTAAAAAAAAAAGATAATGTGGTAAAATGCCCAATTTTAAACAAAATGCATGCAGTTTTTTGAGACAAACTTTTTTTTTTCTTGGCCTAAAGAAAAAGTATCGGAGCACTATTGAACTCTCATGCCTATTTTAATCAATTTCATTATCATTCTTGTATGTAGGCCTAGGCTATTTTCACAGTGCAATCAATGGTGAGAAAATCCTCATTATGACTATCGTGTTGAACTAAAAATATATTTAAATGGCCGTTTATCACTGACGTTTGCAGCTAGACTCCAGAAAGCTCATGGTGATTGAAGTAGAAACTTAAACTGCTGTGGCATGGCATTGATTAGTTGTCAATAAAGTTTACGAAACAAGCGATAAACCACCCCCCCCCCCAATAATGTATTTTCCCACTTCGTTTTTGTGAATATTGTTTACTTTGTCGTGTATTTAGGAGGCACAGCATTCATAACTTTCTGACTTTTGCTTGCATTCTGGACTCACTGGACGGGTCTGTACAATTTTTGTCTGTATCAAATCGAGGGTTGACAATCAGAAAGCCTTAACTCAAAAATACTGCTTTTGAGAAATGTGATGTTTAATATTTTCTACTAAGCAAATCTATTCATTACTCAAAATGTAAACATCCCATAAAGCTCATATATGGTACTGTAAGCAAACATTAGTAAACAAAGAACAATTTTTGATTATGAGCAGCAGAATTAAAGAAATTCTTTAATATTTGTAGATAAGTGCTGAGTTACGTCCTTCTGACGGTAACTGAAAACGGTAATCTGTGAGTTACATCTTCAATCATGCCTATGATTGGCACATTATTTCAATCGGATGTTTAAGCATGTCATCCCATTGGAATGTTTTAAAAGAAATCATCAATATAAGTGGGATAGGGACCTAAAAAGGCGTTGCAATTCTGGCAATTGTGCAAGCTATGAAGCCCCAACTCATTGTTTAGCCAAATAGAGTTACCATCAGAAGGTCGTAACTCAGAGTTAAGGCTTTCTGTTAGTAAACAAAGCGTGCACCATTGAGATGTGGTGAAGTGTTTTTTTGCTTTATAGGCAATAGGAAGTACACTTGAGTTAAGGCTTCATGGTTTTCAGAATCTGTAGGTGTTACGGATTTTTTTGGTACCAAAACCTCAAAATCACGAAAAAGTGAGTTACGTCCTTCTGTTTGTCAACCCTCGAAATAAAACCTTATGAAGACAAAATTCTTATTTGCTTGCATACAGGGGTTGACCGTCTACTTTTTTGAGCTATTGGCTCACACAATATCTGCTAGCTAATTCCACTCTGGCTCATCACACAGGTTAAGTATGATATAAAATCATTTGGTGGTCTACATTGCACCTTAAATAACTTCAACTGCACCATAAAATCATCTTCAAATATGTTATATGGCGGCCATCTTGGAAAAAAATAACAAAAAATTGGAAAATAACAAATACTTAAGGGCCTTCCTCACCAACTTTTTTTCACAAGTCCGGATGATCAATTGGCCTGGTATTATTTGTAATACAAATCAGAATATTAGCAATAATCAATTGTTAACTACTCCAGTACCAGCACAAATTAGACATTTGTTTGTAATAATTGAAATCAATTTATGCCATTTAATGTCCACTATCTGAGAGCTGCCTGCCGATTGGCTGAAAAGAATACTAAATTATTGAGTGAGCCAATCAGTGACATTGTAAGATTAGCTAATTAGCCAAAGGTATAATTTGTGAAAAAGATTTGATTTGGAGAAAATATTTTGGAAGAGCTGTTTTAAAATATAAATGGTTATTTACTAAAAATGAATAGATTATGTAATTAGGGATTCAACCACGATGCAGAGTGGTTCATCAGGAATTAAAAACGATCACCCACGCATCCGCACATTTTTCTCTTGTGAAGGTGGCTTTTCACTTTAACAATGACTCAATTGACAAGATCAGAGATTTCACTCACAGCACAAAGAATAAACAGTATAAAGACAATGCTCCCTTTCATATAAAAAGAATTTACATTTAAACATCCATGACATAAATTTGAACAAAATGTTTCCAAAATAAGTAACACATTTTTAAAACAGGTCTGTGCTTCTTTAGTTGAATCCGCTCAATAACGTGCACTCATGTAGTGAAGAGGGGAGTTGTTGAACTGGCTATTCAGAAGCATGTAAGAAAGGTACCTAATTAAAGGTGCAACGAGAGATTTTGAGGCACCCAAATATTATTTCATAATAGTAATTTCATAGATTAGACACTCAACAGATTTCCTACCTTGTATTTGGCGACAGAAATGTCTTAAAAGAGAAAAAAAGGTGATTTTGATTTGCTTATATTTCAATATAAAACATAGGCTGAATTTTGTATTTTCTGAATTTTGCTCCTATACAAAATTAGAAATTTTAATTTTTTTGTACCAAAGAAACATTTCTCAGCTTACTCCTTTCAGATGGGGTTATATGTGATGGAAAGGTTTACAACAGGGCAAAAAACCAGTACTTTGGATTTTTTTAGGGACACCCGATATGTGAAATCTCTCGTTGCCCCTTTAAGTGCCCATAAGCTTATATTCTCATTTGTGGCACAAGAGTAATACAATTAGAAATATTTTAACCACATCTTTTAACATTGCAAATTCTTACACAATAGTGGAGAAGTCTTGGCAATATATCCTAGATCTGCGGGTTTGACTTGATATGATAAATAACATTCATGCAGGCATTGCTCAGCTGCTCTGGTATGTGAAGCCAAGACTTGTTTATGTGTCATAACACTTTTTTGGTTCAAATTAATCCCTTGAGGTCTACGGCCAATTTGATTGGTTATATATTGAGTTATAGGATGTATTTAGCCAATCAGAGACATGGTAAGAAAACCTTTAAGATTTGTACAGATATATGGTAGGTGTATTTTGATTGGTCACTCAGAGGATACATCATGCTAAATCAGGCAATGAACCAATGAGAGACAGCGTAAGAAAAGTGGTAGACCTCAGGGGGTTGAAGCAAACTTTAGAGATGAATGTGCTGTGGGTAGTTATAATGTATTGTCTTTTATTTTATTTAGAGAGAGGCAACAACATTTCCAGAAAAAATGTGTCCCACATTTTCTTTTGAAACCATTTTTTTTTTTACAAAATTAGAATATTTCTATTTTTTTAAATTTTTTGATATAGAATGCTCAATTTAAATATAAATCAGGCCTAAAATGAATAAGCCAAAAACACTGTTTTTGTAATGTCTGCAAAATGGCAGGTAGGAATTGCTTTGGTGTCGTGTGTCTGTGGTAAAGTCCCAGGTGGGGGGGGGGGGGGAATCACATAGGAAGGATTATGTGTGTAAGGATGGCAATTCGAAACCAGGGGCATCCGGGGTGGACAGAGGACTTTAAAAATAGGGGTGTTTGGGTGAGGACAGCCAAATGCCCCAAAGTAAGGGATTTTGGGGTGGGGTGACAAATTTGCAATTTGTTTTCAGAAAATGGGGTATTTTTATAAAATTTTGCAAAAATTTCACCCAAAATAGGGGTCTTTGAGTGAAAATTTTAACAATTTTCCCAATAATAGGGGTCTTTGGGTGACAGTTTGGTAAAATTTTAAAAAATATGGGGTCTTTGGGTGACATTTTCAAAATGGGGTCTTTGTGTGACAGCGATGCTGAAAATGGGGGTCTTAACAGCCATACAGCCATACATGCGTGTCACCTCCAAGATGGGAGTGCCCCCCCCCCCCCCCCCAGTTTTTTTTTTTTTTTTTTTTTGTCTGTTGTAAACATGTTAACCCTATCGCCCACTGTTTACACATACTTGCACACATTTTCATGGCAATTGAATATAGTGGATTTTGCCATGATAGTGCCCCATGACACCCCTTCAAGAGTGGTGTCAAAGGTCATCTAGCGGTCATGGCCAAAATTGGTCAGAATTACAAAATTGCTTGGTGTATTATATCAAAGAATTTTCATGACACTTGGAGTATACTTAATTCTTATGGGCCTACTATTATATAGCAACATGATATAGTCCATTTCTCTACCTCCGTGCAGTGATGTCATAACATTGACGCAGCTTTTACGCACGATTCAAGGTATGCCATCTTTGTGCGCGAGTGTAAAACTGCAGTCGCTTAAAGCCAGCGCATGCACTTTACTGGTGCGCCCATCAAATTTCGCGCTGACGTCACTGCATGTTAGCAGCTAAACTTTCTGAACGGCTTTCGAACTTGACAAATTATAACATAACAAATTTTATATTTAAGATCAATATTTAATGTCAAACGTATCGTCCTTTGAGAGTACAAAAAGCTTGTTCTCGTTAATTAAGATGTACGCGTTTCGGAAAGAAACAGTACAAAATCACATTATTTGGAATGGTCTGCGCATGTGAATTCAACTAATACTTTATACAAGAAACCAATATTTTTTTCAACACAATAATCTAAGTCAGGACTGACACCATAGATACTAGATACTAAATTCGTAGAGGGTATATATACGATGCAGACATGTTACTTGATAT